>CAUYON010009124.1:0-12347 GCA_963573935.1 Arctocebus calabarensis
TTGTATAGTGATCAAGGAAATGCCATGAAGGATATCTGTAACAGTATGATCAAAATATTTCTGAATGTATATGAATCGTGCCCTGTGATTGCACCAATGTACATAATTATGATTCAATAAAATTATTAAAAAAAAAAAAAAAGAGCTAGTCTTAAACAAAAAAAGGGACACTTCCTCCTCTGATATTTTAGGAGAAAAATAAGGATCCACACATGTTTAAGTATGTTTTATGCATGGGAAACATTATGCTAGAGAAATCATCTGGGTAGACTTTATTTTCTTGCCAATGTATGGGACAAGACTGAAAAGACTAAAGGTAGGAGGAATTATGAAGAATGTTCTCTCTTATTTTTTGTGAAGAATTAGTAAGTAGATTGAAAAGAATAGAAATCTCAACTGCTCAACTGGAATCAGATACCTTTGACTTACTTTTTCACTTACAGATAATGGTACAAAATGCATATTTTACTATTATTAAATTGATTATGATTAAATTGAAAATGATGTAAAGATGAAATAAGAGAAGAAACAGAGTATCTTAGTCCATTTTGTGCTACTATAATAACATAACTAAGACTAGGTAATTTATAAAGAAACTAATTTCCCATAGTTCTGGAGGCTAGGAAGTCTAAGATCAAGGTCAAGGGTATCTGCAAGGGCCTTCTTCTTGCATCATATATGGCAGAAGGGGGGGCCCACTCCTGAAACCCCACTTTACAGCAGCATTAAGCCATCATGAGGACAGAGTCCTCCTGACTTAAACATATTCTGGTAGACCACATTTTCCACCACTATTGCTCTGAGAATTAAATTTTTAATACATGAATATTGGTGGACACATTTAGATCATGGACTAAAATTCCCTTTGAGACACATCAAAAAATTAGACATACTTTGAGGAAGTATATCGAAAAGCTAGATGAATCTTTGATCAGAGAGTAGGTTAGTAAAAATCCATCTTTGGTGTTGAAAATGTTCAGGTAATTGCCCAGAAATAGATGGCCAGAGAATGGAGACATGTAGATGAAAGTATTGAAATTGATATACACCAATGATTAAGAGCTTAGGGTGGTGGTTCTTGACCACATTTAAGCATGAAAGTAACCAACAGAGCTAAAAATGCAAACACAAGTCCATTTATCATCTGACGACTCAGTGTGGCTTCACCTTCTTCACAATATAGAGGACAAGACTGTTAAGACTGATGGTTATTGAGGGGATTGGACAGATCTTTCTTGTCCTCTCAGTTAACTCAGGTGATACTGCTCCAAGTCCTACGTGGAAATTGACTTTTAAATTGACATTTTGGATGAAGATGGTGGGGATTGAGATGGAGAAGATTGCAAGAGAGCCCAGAGCTTTGGGAGCATGATTTGGGGGTTGTTAGAAGATAGTGTTGAGGTCCATGTGGCCAATTGGCCAGATGCTCAGATCAGGAACTAGAAACAACCCAAATATCTGTGATGGAAGAGGTGTAATATTTGGAGCTGCAGTAACATACTGAGAGAATGTTTAACTTTTCTACTGGACTAGTCACGTTTAGTTAGAGAGGGAAATATAGAAAATAGTGTCCCTATGTGAACCAGTTTTAAGTTATTATAAGATAGGCAGTAAATGTTCTATGAAATGGTTGAGAATGTAAGAAATCTGTTCCCAAATCAGATAAACATTCAGAGAATTCAGGAGAAAGGTATATACTTAGGAACTACCAGCAAGCCAGAAAACATCATCCATATCATAATTTTTATTCTGTTAATGCTGAGGACATAATAAATTCTTAACAGTATTTGCAGATGACTGTCTTACTCAGAAAAAAAAAAAGAAGTAACAAGAAAAACTGCTAATTTGAGTTTAATTGTGACCTACACAAAAATGATTGTAATGTCTTTTTGACAGGAAACATAAGTCACAGTAACTGGTCACACTGTGTAATAGAGACAGAAGGAAATTCTGACAGACAAGTCAGATTTGGGGGTAATTTATAATAAAATAGAAATATTTTATTGCTCTCTCATTATGAGTGACTCTAACGGAAAGTCCACTCAATAGGTATGAATGAAATAAGTATGGTACAAATGAAATAATTATCACATAATTGCAAATAATCACAATACAATTTTTAAAGAGAGGCAAGAAAAAAATTTCAGTTGGGTGGGGAGTTCTCCAAATATCTCAAAATTTAGAAGATGTGTAATTAAAATGAAGAATATGTTAGTAAATATAAAGACAAAACTACACCATATCCTTATGAGAATAGTGCTATGAGATTAAGTATTGGGTCTCATACTTTGATTTTGAAAGGGCGGATACTTCACAAAATTATAAGAACATTTAGATGTCTTGATATCATATCCTGCATGGGATGTCTAAATAACTGCAGCCAGCGTACCAAGTTGAATTCGTTCTTTCACTTACAAAGTTATCACCTTATTTATATTGTCTCTGGCTTCTCCATCTCCCTCTGATCTAGCAGGTGTAACTCAGCACTTTCTGGTCATTTTTCAGTGTAAGGAAAGCTTAATTTTTAGGGATTAAAAGAAATACTTTGTCATCTTTTATTTAATAATCTCTTCATCTCTCAGCTCAGATTTAACTCTGTAGTTAGGAAGGGGAGAATTTTTTTTAATTCATATATACTCCCCCAAACATTTTATTTTTGTCTCTCTCAGGTTCAAAAGATAGATGACCCGGCAAGGGACAGTTCTGACTTTACTAAAAGATTTCATTTGCTGAGATTAACTCATCACTTGGGTGGGACATTTGAAGATAGATTTAGTCTGAACAATTCAGTCTGGAAGCGCAGACTCCTCTCACTAATGCCTTCTCTTCACTCTGTTCCTACAGGCTTCTCCAGCCAACCTCATCCCTTGGGATTATTCTAGGCAAAAATAAGCTATTGATAACCTCTTTCTTCTTTACATTTCAGTGAGCTCCGTTCCCATTCTCCCAAGAAATCTTTATGCACCCTCAGGTGCTATGCTAGCTCTCAGGCGCTCTGAACCCCCTCATGAGGTTTAAAGTGTGCAGTTTAAAAATAGAAATAACTTTTCTCTCTTCAAGTTTGAAGGGAGTGAAAAGAAGATGTCCTAGTAGTTATTTCCAGAAGTAAATCATCACTCTGAAGCTTCCTTAGAGTTTTCTCTTCCTTTTTATAAACTAGGAGTAAGAAAGGGGCTAAGAATTCACCGATTATCCAACACCTATTCTCCTTAGAATGTCAGCCTTTAAAGTCCACAGTCCTCAGCAAACAGGTGAAGTTCCATGGAATATTGTGTGACATTTCTCATCCTGAAGGATGCTTATTGTTTACAGTATTAGGGGGTGGGTAAAGATCAGAAACATCAAAGTTTAATTTTTTCTAACTCCAGCAAGTGGAATGAAGAACAATAGCAATAGAAGATTCCGAGAGGCAGATAGAGAAAAGAGCGCCATCGATTATAGAAGAATGAGTTCTTTATCTTTGGAAATTTTCAAGTAGGTTTTGGAACTATTTAGTGACTTTACAGAATAAAATCACATCTGAGGATATACGATGTCTGGAGATCCACAGGATATTGCTTCTAGGGTATGAAATCTATCTCCTACTCTTCAGGAAAAATTTAAATTCTCCAAACAAAAATTAAAGTAATCCCAAGGAACAACCTGAAAAACTGCACTAATCATCCATAACATTGCACTTATAACTTTCTTATCTTGCTTTAAATTTAGTCTGTCAGTGGAATCAGTTAATCTTTTATTTTTTTTATTCTAATCTTTTATGTAAGAACTAACCTCTGTTCCTGAATATTAACTAGGATACTTCCTCTGATAGGCTATTTGTATAAATTATATTAAAAAGTTATTTTATATCACTGGAATTATGAGAAGTTTCAGGTGAAAGTTAAACCCCCAGTCATCAGAAGTTATAAAAAAAAAATAATGTCTGCCCCAGACCTAAAATATAGTATTTTCTCTTTGTTGCACTGGCTGACTCAAAAATTAGAGTTAATGTTATATTTGATTGTATAGGTAAATGATACAATGAGGCATTGTTTTTGATTGTGATCTTCATGAGATTACCTTAGATATATTACGTAGTATCTACCATAGTCACCTTTATTCTTAAATCTTCTGACCAAAGCTTACTTCCTTGCAGGACCATGTGGTAGGGAAAGGTGGTTGTTGTTATACAAATTTGACCTTTGGCCAAAAATAATTAAATGTCTTGTGACGTTTCTCAAAAGATATGTTTTCTTCAACAAATTTCAGGACTCTTGTTGCTATAAATCCTACTAATTTTACAAGTAAACACGTTGTTCTCTTTGAATTTGTATGTTTTTGTTTACTAATATTAAAAGTATTACATATCTTTTTTCAATGTGTATTTCCCATTTATATTTTATCTCTTTTCTTCGTAATGCTCTCTTCTTCAATTCATCAATGGTACTCTAAAGGGGGCTAATTTTATTGCTCTGACAATTAAGTATATTTCTAATGCAAAATTAGTATTGATTTTTAAATAGTTAATGCATATCAATTTTAATAAAACTTATTTTGTCTTCATATACTGGTTAATGTTTACTTTAAATTCTTTCTTTTAACACTCAACTTTTAAATCTAAGATGTATTTGATACATTGTATAAAGTAGGAGGTCTTATTTGATTTTACCTCAGTTTTACATATCGAACTATACAGGTTTACCTCGCAATTAAGATTGACATGTCTATTCTTTATTAATGATAATAATTATTAGTAACAATGATATAGAAAAACTGCATTATATACACCATTATTGACAGGTTGCTTGTTCAGTGTTTTAGGGCAGTATTTTAACATTAATCAAGCATTTTAGAATAAGAAATATCCTTCTGTGATAAGAAATGTCAATCTAGTTTGGGATTGATCTATATTATAAGAATATTATTCTCAGTTTGCTAGTTGCAGAATTACTTAAACATTTTGACAATTGTAAGCAAATTAAAGATTTAATATTAAAACAAATTGTATTTTGACACTAACATGTTAATTGTATTTTGATCCTAAAATTAAAGTGGGATATTATGTAATTTCTTGACATCTGTGAAATAGGGAGTATCTTGGCCTGAGTATTTTGGTTCCTCTCCTCACACAGGAAGAGAAGGTCCCTCACCAAAACCCTCCAGTTCCTGGCACTACACGCAGTTCTTTGTTATTCCTGAGCAGCAGGGTTCAGTTTCCTGTTTGTCCACAGAATCATTCAGACATGCCAACTGCATCCTCCTGCAGAAATCAAGGGCACTACAAAGTCAGCCGCCCACATCCACTGATTGTTTACTCTGTTCCTGGCTGAAAATCTCACACCTGCAGGGTGTGCAGTTTCACACCTTCCCACCCCCGGCCCAATCAGACTGTGAGTATATTTTACCCATAAATTGCCATTGATCACAATTCCATTGTTAGGAATTGTGTATTTTGTTATCTCCACAACCCTGCTAAGAATCCCTCCCTCATGGATGGAGTGAAGAGGAGGCAACTAAAATAATATGAAATAGCATGCAACAATTAAGAAATATTTACAACAATATTTCACATTTGAAGTGCTCATGTTATAATATTAAGTAGAAATGCAGCATTCAAAATTCTGTTACTTCTAAAAATATTTATCTTAATCTATGAGAAAATCCACTAGAATAGTCATTTTGATGGTATGGGAGACAAGGAAAAGTGCTGTTCAAATCTTCAGGCTACAGGGAGCATCAAAGATTAAGGATCCAGTAGATCCCTCTGGATCTCCCGTCGCCTTCACACCAAATGCTTCCTTTCCTCCTCCAACCTGATTACTGCCCATGGCAGGCGTGCTGATTTAGGATTCTACCAGCAAGATACATGACTCCTCCAATGGATGTCTTTAAGGGCTTCTCATCAACTCGTTTAAACTTCCTTAGAACTGGATCACAGTCTAAAATTCTTCCTACCTGTCCTCATTTCTTGCCCTTTTGTTTGACGAAAGACAGATCAGCATCATGCTCTAACAGTCACCCCACCTTCTCCTTCTTCCTTTCCTATCCCAAATCTCTTCCATGTCTAATACCAACTGCACATCTGCTCCTCAAAGCACCCAAAACCAACACAGTAATTTTTGGGTGATGGGACTATGGATAGTTTTAACATTTTTTTTGAATTATTATTCACAAAATCTATTGTATTTAGTTGCAGAAAAATAGTAAAATTAGAACTCATTATTTGTTCATTGTATTCACCTGCAATTTTCATTTCCCATAAATTTAATATCCTCCATTATGTGATAGGGCTATACCATTAAAGGACTTAACAAATTTTTAATAGAAACAAGATTGTGTTTGTCTTAAACAGTAATAGTAGGCAAGTTAATAAAATAAATTTCACTAGGTGGTGTTTCATTATTTGATACACAGGAAAAGAAAACAAGTGCCATAAATTGTGGAAATATGAAGGTCACAGTTGAAGTAGTGAGTAAGTTTTACATGGTCACATGATTGAAGTTGGTTATTCAAAGCTCTCAACACAGAGAAACCCTATGTATAGCTGAGATTGTATAGACAAAAGGAAACAAATTATGGAAAGGGCAGCAGAAGGGATGTGTAATGTGCTTAAAAAAGTAATGAATAACTCACTGTGAAAATTTCGAGGAAAGTGTGGGGAAACACTTGAAGATATTGGCCTGGGAAAAAACTTTATGAGGAAGACCCCCCTAACAATTGCAGCAACACCAAAATAAGTAACTGGGACTTGATGAAGATAAAAAGGTTTTGCACAGCTAAGAGTACCACAGAGTAAACAAACAGACCTCAGAATGGGAAGAAGATTTTTGCATGTTATGAATCTGACAAAGGTCTGATAACTAGAATCTATAGAGAATTCAAATTAAACAAGAAGGAAAGTACAAACAACCCCCTCTGTAAGTGGGCAAGTGATTTGAACAGAAACTTCTCTGAGGATGATGAATGGACAAAAAACACATGAAAAAACGTCCATCATCTTTAATCATCAGAGAAATGCAAATCAAAATCACTCAAAGATAACCCCAGCAAGATTAGCCTATATCATAAAGTCCCCAAACACCACATGATGGTGTGGATGTGGATAGAAGGGAACACTTGTATTCTGCTGGTAGAATTGCTAACTAATACAGCCTTTTTGGAAAGAAGTATGGAGAATCCTCAATGATCTAAATGTAGACCTTCCATTTGACCCTGCAATCCCATTACTAGGTATCTACCCAGAAGAACATAAATCATTTTACTGCAATGGCATTTGCACTAGAATGTTTATTGTGGATCAATTCATAATTGCCAAGTTGTGGAAGCAACCTAAGTACCCATCAACCTATGAATTGGATCAACAAACTTATATATGTATACCATGGAATATTATGCAGTCATTAAAAAGATAGAGACTTTACATATTTTACATTTACTTGGGTAGAGTTAAAATTCATTCTTCTCAGTAAATTATTGCAAGAATGAAAAGATAAATATCCAATGTACTCCATACTAATATGAAATCAATATATAAACAATTACTTGTTCCTAAGAACAATAAAACACTATTATAGTACAGTTTTGGAGTAGAGGGAAGTGGGAGAGGGAAGGAGGGAAGACAAAAAAAATTTAATGTGCTGTTAATATTAAATTTCAAGACTAAAATACATGCTATGTTATTTAAAATACAGTGGCATGCTTATCGTTTTAAGAGAGTATAAACAAATGTTTAATCAGTTGACTTTTACTCTACATATGTACCTATTCAAACTAGCAGTTGAAGAGTAAGAATATCTCACTTAGTAAAAGTGCACTGTGAATGCTTAAATAAACAAATATTTATGTCCTAGATGAGGTAGAAGTGCCATGTTTCTGGATCAGTGCCTCCTTTGTCAGCAGCATATTTTACATTTTTTACATTTACTTGGATAGAGTTAAAATTCATTCTTCTCAGTAAATTATTGCAAGAATAAAAAGATAAATATCCAATGTACTCCATACTAATATGAAATCAATATATAAACATCAAGAATGTTAGCAAAATTAATTCATTCTATGGAAGCCAATTATAGAATTTTGAGTATAGTGGAAAATGTCATTACTAGTAAGGAGATATAAAGATAATGAAAGCGTAACTTGGATTTATCATTTACTGTAGCACATAGGGACAAATAATTGGAATGTTAAGCTTTTGACTTATGTCTTTGGAGAAAGATTGCTAATTCGAATTGGCATATACAAATTTAAGTATGATTTGGACACATGACTGCTAATTAAAGAAAAGTGTATTGCTGAGATATGAATGTAACAAAAAAAGATTAAATGTCTTGTTTCGAACTTAATTTAATCACAGGGCTTCGATATCTTTCTTTTTTTTCATTGCTAAGAATGTTACTGATCATTACAAACAGAGTTTGGTGTGCTCCATTTATATCTTCCTGAGACATCGCAGTATAGACTTACAGATGTCTGAGTTCCTGCATCTGGGTTTGAATTTTCTCAACATATACACAGGAAAGACCACATCCCCTAAACATTCCTTGATACGTTTCTTGAACAAGAATCCCCTTCTCTGTCTTCTTCAGAGAAGTTTCCATTCAAGTCTCTTGCCAACTTATAAATGGGATTATTTGCTCTTTTTTTGTTAATTTGAGTTATGTGTAGATTCTAGTTATCAGCCTTTTGTCAAATTCATAGCAATTCATGAGAAAATGCTCATCATCCTAATTATCAGAAATGCAAATCAAAACCACTCTGAGATATCATCTAACTCCAGTGAGATTAGCCCATATCAAAAAGTCCCAAATCTGGGGATGCTGGCATGGATTTGGAGAGAATGGAACACTTAATGCCAGGTGGAATTGCAAACTAATACCCACTCTTTGGAAAAAAAATTGGAGAATTCTCAAAGAACTAAACGTCGATCTTCCACTTGATCTTGCAATCCTATTACTGCGTATCCATCCAGAAGAACAAAAATGATTTTACCACAAGGCAATTTGCACCAGAATATATATTGCAGCTTAATTCACAACTACCCAGACAAGGAATTAACCCAAGTGCCCATCAGCCCATGAATGGATTAATAAACTGTGGCACATGTACATCATGGAGTACTATTCAGCCATAAGAAAAGATGAACATGTATATTTACATCTTGTGTGTTCAGCTGGAGGGAGCTGAAATATATTCTTCTTAGTGAAGTATCTCAATAATGTGAAAAAGTATCCAATATTGTAAATACTAATATTAACAAACTGTGGCACATGTATATCATGGAGTACTATTCAGCCATAAGAAAAGATGAACATTATATTTACATCTTGTGTGTTTAGCTGGAGGGAGCTGAAATATATTCTTCTTAGTAAAGTATCTCAATAATGTGAAAAAGTATCCAAAATTCTAAATACTAATACGAAACTAATATATAAATCACACACCAAAAAAACACAAGTTCAAATACAGGACCTAAAGTTTGTGTGCAATTTAAAATAGTTTAACATAGTAAATCGTACATGAATTTTATGTCCACCTGGTATAGTCTAGCAAGGAGGAGGATGAAGGAGGGAAGGTGACTGGTGAGATCTCACCTCATGTGCAGAATACGAGGGTGTTAGTTGCCCTAGGGTGAAGGCCTCAACTACAACTTTACCTTAGAATTGAAAACAATGTGAATTAAACATTTGTACTTTCATATTAATCTGAATATCTGTATGTGTGTGTGTCTCTGTGTGGGGGCTGATTGATTTGTTTAAAAGTTATTTCTATTCAGCCTGTATTTTAGCGTAGATTGGAAATTTCTTTATTCAAAAATTTGGAAAATGAAAATGAAGTTACAGGAGAAATGACAATTGCTTATTAGTATATCATCCATCTTCGAATAATCATCAAAGAATTTATTGTGCTTGAGGGAAAGTGCACTGATAGTAAATAAAAAAGAAAATTGACATGAAATATGAATTTTAAGCAATGATGTCTTTCACATATTTAAATATACTGCACATATCTTTAAATTCATCTTAAATAAGTACCTTTGACTGGAGTTAGTGCCTTCTAACAGCATAAGCACTTAATGAAGTTCATTCCTTGACATTTAATTTAATTATTTTCTAAGACTTCCACATTTTATAAGATACAATGAATAAAAGCCACTGGAAATATTAATATGACTTTGCTTCAGATACAGTAATAAGAGAGTCATAATTTATTTTACAAATTATATTGCAAAATTATCCTGAGTTAATAGTTATCTTTTTTCATGTTATAAAATGGTTTATATTTTAAAAACTTGTTAATAAAAATAAAATTACAGGTGCTAGACTCATTATATTTTGCCATATATAAGTGTGTGTTTATTTACCTGTTTTACCTGCACAGAAATTAATGGAGTGATTTCTGAGTTTTTACATTATTTTTATTAATTATTCACCAAAGCCTAAAACTAAACAAGTATACTTTTATCAGAAGAAAAAGTTACTTTTAGCACATTTTTCGTCTTGCACCATGAATAATACTCTAGCATTTATTATTATGCAGTATGTATTAAAATAGCAGGTTTATGATCTTCTTACAACATTTTTTTTTTTTTTTGTTACAGAGCCTCAAGCTGTCACCCTGAATAGAGTGCCGTGGCATCACAGCTCACAGCAACCTCCAATTCCTGGGCTCCAGCAAGTCTCTTGCCTCCCCGCCTCCCAAGTAGCTGGGACTACAGGTGCCTGCCACAACGCCCAGCCATTTTTTGGTTGCAGCCGTCATTGTTGTTGGGTGGGCCCAGGCTGGATTCAAACCCGCCAGCTCTGGTGTACGTGGCTGGCACCTTTGTCCGTTGAGCCACAGGCGCCGAGCCCTTACAAAATATTTTTAAAAGGATAACTAAGTCATGTCCATTTGATTATAATTTTGACTTTTTATAATCTATTTTATAAAATGCAACTTTATTTTAACTCAGAGTAGTTTTAAAACTATTACACAAAATATTTTAAAATATCAAATTACTCTTAACAAGAGTAGACATATTCTTTTATTTTCTATTTTTTTTTTTTTTCCGTAGAGACAGAGTCTCACTTTATCCCCCTCGGTAGAGTGCCGTGGCATCATGCAGCTCAAAGCAACCTCCAACTCCTGGACTTAGGCAACTCCCTTGCCTCAGCCTCCCGAGGAGAGCTGGGACTACAGGTGCCCGCCACACGCCCGGCTATTTTTCTGTTTTGCAGTTCAGCTGGGGCTGGGTTTGAACCCGCCACCTTTGGTATATGGGGCTGGTGCCCTACTCGATGAGCCATAGGCGCCACCTAAGAGTAAACATTTTCTTATAGGAAGTATGTCTGATTTGGCTGTTAAGTTTGACATCAAGTCTGTCCTTGCTAAGGGTGGTGCCTGTGGCTCAGTGTGTAGGACACCAGCCCTATACTGAGGGTGGCGGGTTCAAACCCAGCCCCGGCCAAACTGCAACAAAAAAAATAGCCAAGTGTTGTGGTAGGTGCTTGTGATCCCAGCTACTCGGGAGGCTGAGGCAAGAGAATCGCCTAAGCTTGGGAGTTGGAGAGGGCTGTGAGCTATAACGCCACAGCACTATACAGAGGGCGACAAGGTGAGTCTCTGTCTCTAAAATAAAATAAAATAAAATAAAATAAAATAAAATAAAAGACTGCCCTTGCTAATTAGAAAGATATGCTGATGAAATTAATTGAGACATATCTATAGTTCCATAGTTTTGATAGCTATACATCCATTTACCTCCCCTATGTATCATCTATCACTTATAATAAAAACATCTCATTAATAATGTTAAGTTGTAATATTAACAATATTTTGATTTTGTCAACCCTTTTGAGTATACAAGGTTAAATGATGTGTCATTATGTGAAACTCTAGTATGCAGAGTGAATAGCTATTTGCTAAGCATGCAAAACTTTCTTGTGTTCTTTTCCTGAAACTTATTAAGTGATTGACTCTAGTGGTCAGCTAACATACCCCCTTATATAGTAGGAAGTTTATTTTGTTTGCCTGAAAAAAAAACCGAATCAGCACCTAAACTTCTGAACTCTTTAGCTGTTATGGTCTTCAAAGAGAATATTTTTTTTAAATAAAAGTCTGCTATGTGAGGTTTTCATCATCTAATTTGAAAACAGATAAAAGAATTATTATTGGGAGGTGCCTGTGGCTCAGTGGGTAGGACACGGCTCTGTATTCCAAGGGTGACGGGTTTGAGCCCAACCCCGGTCAAATTTTTTTTTTTAATAATTTTATTGAATCATAATTATGTACATTGGTGCAATCACAGGGCACGATTCATATACATTCAGAAATATTTTGATCATACTGTTACAGATATCCTTCATGGCATTTCCTTGATCACTATATAA
>CAUYON010009125.1:0-22051 GCA_963573935.1 Arctocebus calabarensis
ATGTCTTTATATAGTGATCAAGAAAATGCCATGAAGGCTATCTGTAACAGTACGATCAAACATTTCTGAATGTATATGAATCGTGCCCTATGATTGCACCAATGTACAGAATTATGATTCAATAAAATTATAAAAAAAAAAGAAAAAATACAAAAATACTATCTAATAAAGTATTTGTGTGAAGAATATAAGAAGAACTTTTAAAAAGATAACTAAATTTTTTAATGGGCTAAATATTTGAGTAGGTAGTTATCAAAGGATGATATACAAATGACATATAAGTACATTAAATGATGTTCAATATTATAAGTCCTTAAGGTAATGTAAATTAAACCATAAGGAGATGCCACTATGTGCTTCTCAGACTGGAGGTAGGGGAGGGAGCAACATAATACCAAATTCTGGCAAAAATGCATTGACTAGAACTTAAATTTTGATTATCGGAATGCAAAATTGGACATTAATTTTGGCATATATTTGGACATTTTCTTGCAAAATCAAATTTCATTCTTATCCCACAATCCAATAATGTCCATTCTAAGTACGCAACTGAAATAAACACAAATTTGTGCAAAAACGTATGCAAACTGTTTACGGTGCCTTTCTTCATAGTCACACAAAGCTACCAACACCCCAAATGCCCAGATGGGAAGAATTGATAAGCAAGGCATGGCACACATAGAAAATACAACACTATTCAGCAATAAAATGAATCAGCTACGGAAATGGGCAGCAACCAGGATAAACCTCAATACCTCATAATAGGTAAGTGTTAGATTCAAAAACTACAAAAACAAATATAGGCTGGCACTTTCAAAACTAACGGGAGATAAAATATATTAGTAGTTGCCATGGACTTGAGGTGCTGAAGAAATGCCAAGATGCGTGAAGAAAGTTTTCAGGGTGATGGAATTGTTCCAGATCTTCATTTTGCTAGGAGTTACATAAACTGACCTATATTTAAAGTTAACCCCAATTAAAAAATACTTTTAAAAAATGCAAAGATAAATGTTGGTTATAGTTTTGGAGATGTGTTAGACATTCAGAGTGGGCATGTGTGAACTGTGGGGGTCATGAAGGTGGGTTCACTGGGAGTGGCCTCCCCTAAGCCTGTCCCTTATCCTCAGCAAAGGCAGCAGCTCTCACCTAGAAAATTCGAAAAGGAGTAGGAGTAATAAGTATGCATGTGAGGAACGGTTTCATAATGGACTTGATGGTAAGAAAAACTAAATACCTGAAATTCTATGAGTTTCCAGTTTACCAGAACAATAACTATAAAACTGTGCAGACGGTATTCAAAAGACAGGTTTGTGTATATGGTTGTGAGCTATGCTTCCTTACAGTTCTTTTCTGCTCCCAAATCCCTCAACCAGGTCTTCAGTTATTTAGCTTTTAGGGGGTAGATCATCAAGCAACTTGGAATGGACCAATTGATAACAAGTTATTATTATGAACATGGCTTTTATATTTAGACGTCTGATCACGTTTTCTCCTGCTAGTGATTCCTTCACTTCTCCCATATCATCTATAACAGATTCTATTACATGCATATTGACACTCTACGTTCGATGTCAAATTTTCTAACATTACTTTTATTTCTCTCCTCATTATTAGTGTCTCAATTAATTTCTTGGTTTTAGCTTCTGCTTAGCTAAATCAATTTTCCACGCTGTCAATTCTATTTGTTAATGCTTCCAGTGATTATTTTAATTGTTCCATGCAAGTTTAATTCTATCCCACTCTATTTTCTCTCGATCTCTTTTTGCTTAACAGAAGTGATATCTCAATTTCTATCTTAGGGAATGAGTCACAGCACACTTTTATAATTTAGAGTGTGATGTGTCAAACTTAAAATTCATTTCAAACTATAGTTTCTTTCTTAGTTTTTAATAATTTGAAGTCCAAGTGACCTACATTTCAGTGTCAGTTGTGCTGCTTACTAGCTGTAAAGATTTGGGTTAGGGAAAACTTTGGATAAGGCAAGCTCTTCGCAGTTTAATTTTGTTATAGCAAATGCTGGAGATGGCCAGTTTTCATTGCCCTCAGCACACTAGATTTTCCAGCTTCACATGTAAAGTACCAGCATCTTTCATTTTCTCTGTTTGAGGTCTTTCTCCAAACCAAAGGACCTATGCTGAGACTCAGTGCAAATATGCACGGCAGGGCTGGGGGTAGGGTTGTGGGTGGAATGGGAGAATTAACATACCCATGTGATCTCAAGCCAGGGGAAGTGGAAGGCAGCCATCTGGTGGAATAATGCTGAGATATATTCTGTTCAGTTTTTCTGAGCAACTCCAACAGGGTATGTTTATTGACTTTTCTACCTTGCTTGTCTTATTTCTTTCACTTCAGACTCTCCTTCTGAGTAAACTATCTGTCCCCAAGTTTCTACCTCTGCTTCTTGTTGGAGGAACCTATAATTACCATGTGCACTTGCATTTCACTCACTTCATTGAAGCTCCTTTGTTACTTCAGAGAAGGAATTTCTCTTTCTTGGTCTGTTCATTTTCCCCATGGAAGCCCAGATGCCACTCACTGCTCTGTGGCATTCAATTGGTCCATTCCAAGTTGCTTGATGATTCTCTATGAGAGGGAATAATAAGGTCCACCAATAATTAAGAATTAGGCTATGCACACCTTATCCAATTGTAATGAGGAGCAGATAACTGATAATCAAATAAATACAACCTTCCCCCACACCCAATTAAATATGCATTTATAGACTTCTATGGTGCATTCAATGCAGATGACATTCTCTCCATTTGTTAAATGAGAAGCAGAAGGCCTACAGATCTTACCATCCCAAAGACAGAATCACTTAGTTTCTCTTTTCCCAGATAAAAACCATGTGAGTATGGGTTGTACACAGAATAACAGATACAGAAATAGAAAACCTAAGGTTACAATTCCTTACTCTGTCTCCTTAATTCAAGAATATGGTGGCAGAGAAAAGAAGGCACAAATTAAGGTCTGAGGACATATCAGCTAAGAGGCTCATGAAATCTATACATCCCACTTGATCTGGGGAATCAAGAATCAAGAATTCTTTTGAATGGGTAATATTGGGCATAACCTGTCCTGACATGTTTTGCTCCAGGAGCTTGCTTTCCACTCTAGAGGCTGAGGAATTCCTGAAACTCTTAGAAAGTAGTTGATGAAGCCTGTAGTTTCAACAGCCCCAGCTTCAGCCTTCTCAGTCCAAGATTGGGAGAATGAGGGAGAACTATGGGTCCTGACCCCAACTCGACCTTGGCATTGATCATTGAAAGCTTCATATAAATACAGAGTATCACAGACAAAACTCACGCACCATCTCATTCTTGATAATGGATTCAAGAAATATATGCATGAAATTGCTCCAAGATTTCTATTGGTTACCAGTAATTGTCTCTATGTCTATATCATTTTTGATATGTACTCACTAAAGGACTTGCTTTGGTTATTTTTTCTCTCTTTCTGAAGACAGCTCTTTACCTTTGAACACTTACCATGCATGCTGTGTGCTTTAGGGAAGTTTTCTGATTTAATCTTCACAGCAACTCTAAGGAGTAAATGTCATTTCTCCCATTTTAACAGATGCTAAACAGAGACTTTGAAATTTGAAGTGGCAGAGTTGAAATTCAAATTTAATTTCTCCTGCTCCAAAGTTGATGCCTTGTAAACTGCACCATGTTCTGTGGTTGTAATAAGTCTTCAGATCTGCTTTCAGGAGATCATTGCACACTGTCTTTTACTCGCAGGGCCCTGATGGAACCTCATATCCGTAATTTCCCATTCAGTCAGCCCTATGCCTACTCTGTTAACCCAGTAGGTCGATGAAAATGAGAGGTCAAAGTCTGATGAGCCGTCAGCAGAGAACTGAGAGTGGATGCTGTGGGATTCTTTGCACAAAGGAATAGGAAGACATAAAATGGCCTGGGGAAACAGAATATTTCCTTTCATGCTATTTTCACTTGGGTTTCCTTCCTTCACTTTACAGGCTGTTCTGTTGATTGGTTTGTGAAGGAAATGTGCCAACTGTTTCTGTGAAGTGATATCCCTGGGCCAGACTTGGAGAGGTTGAGCAGGTGACAGCCATATGTAGCTGAAGCCAGTAGGGATTCCCTCTCTCATTTTCCCAAAACAGAATTCTCAGTGTCTGTGACCAAGTACTGTTTATGGCCAAAGGGGCTTCCAAATGATGTTGCTAAGAACATATCACTTATTATCCAATCCCTTTCTCTAAGCAAATGTAGTATCTGTGGCTTATATCCTAGAAACTGTGGCTTTAAGGATTATGTTGAACTCCAAAAAAAATCATTATGTTTTTGTATGTTGTTTATATATTCAGTGGGGAGGGGATAGAGTCCTAATTTTTCTCTACTTTCTCAGTGAAGTCTATGGCAAAGCCTGCCAATCATCCTTTAAATCTAGTCCCTTTCCTCTTAGGCACATGGATAGATCATATTTCTAGCCTTCCTAGGAGTTAAGGGCTTCCATGGGATTGAGTCCTGGTCAATGGAATTTGGGTAAATGATGTATTCTTCTTTCAACCTAACCTGTAAAACTCTTATGCAGTTTTCTTCAGCTGGTGGCTGAACATTTCCACCAGCTGAATAAAACTATAGTACCCTCAGGATCCACATCCTAAAAATTTTCCAAAGCCCACAATAGCCTGGAATGCTTAGTGACTAAATGTAGGCATTTTCATCAATTGAACTTGCTGTGGACAGGAATATACATATGTCATGATAAATTACTGAGTGTCTATCTGTTACAGTAGCCATTATAATAAGTATAGGGTCAAAGCCCCCTAAATTGTTAAGAAGAAATGCTAAGTTTCTATACCCATTCAGAGCTCATAATACCATACAACCATAAATAGGTTTTTCCAAATAATTCAATATCTTGCTCCGAACATTTATCCCATAGAGAAAAAACTTTATATGTTCAAGATCACTCAATTGGTTTAGGAGAAATCTGGATTGCTACTCATGTCTTCTGATTCATACTCTATTTCCATTGACCTTCCTCCTTTCCTGTTATGTCAAAGGAAAACCAGAAAAGAAATTCCTGGTCATTCAAAAAATTGAACATATTAGCAAGGAAAGAAAGTTTAAGGGAATTGGGGACCTAGGATGACATCCCTCAAGGAAAAATCTATAAGGCAGGGATCAGATCAGCTCTGTTCACTGGCCCTCTGAGGTCTGATCCCAACTTCATTCCCATGTCATCTTCAGGTGTTAGGTGAGGGCAGAAGGAAGAAGCCTCTTTAGCTGGTGTTTGCCTAAAAGGAATTGGCAGAGTGAAGCATCAGTATAAACTCAATAAGTAACAGCTTAATAAATATGTGTGGCATAAAATTGTCTTTGCAGAACTAGACGTGTGTGTGTGTGTGTGTGTGCCCAGAACTGACTCCAGCTGGCTGCATCTGAGTCTCCTGTGACTGGAGGAATAATGGTGTTCATTCTTAAAGCACAAAGGAACAGGCATTTTCATTCCTTCATTCCCACACTGGTGTTCTGACCGTGTTTTGCTATAGAACAAATGCTACAGGAAGGTAGCATGTCAGCAAGGGCACAATATCTCCCAACCATGAGGTCAAGAGCAGCAGAGAAGGGACATGAAAGAGTATTCAAGCAATGGGGCCAGAAAGTTGGAAAAATTTAGAGAAGTAGAGAGAAAGGGAAAAGGAAAAAATAGAACTAGAGACTTCATGAAGTCTGTACTACTGCATCCTTCAGTATGTTTAGGGACGATGCTCAGGTGTCCACAGGCATGGTATGATAACAGCTGAAGAGGCCTCCTTCCCAAGCATGCCTACCCCAGCCCACAAATTATACAACTGTAATTTGTATGCCTTTACACTTCCAATGACTAGAATACCTTACCTGTTGCATAAATGTTTGAAAATATCTTATTGTGGACTCCCTGTTAGATAATATGCTAGAACCTTATATATATTATCTGATAGACTCCTTTCTACAAGACTCCAAATTCTCACCCTTAAGCATGCACCAGAATTTTCTGCAGGCCTTGTTCAAACTGAGGGATTTCTGATTCAGGAGATCTGAGCTGGGAGCCTGAGAATGTGCATTTTCTAATAAGTTCCCAGATGATGCTAATCCTGCTGGTACAGAAACCACATTTCACATTTTGATAGTCACTGCTAACTTCATCATCTGTTTTAGCAATGAGAAAATTGAATCTCAGAAATTGAGTAATTACCTGTATTAATTTGTGGGTCTTCTATAACTAAGCCATGAACTAAGTAGCTGAAATAATATAAATTTATTTTCTTACAGTCCTGGAGGCTGGAAATCCAAGTTCAAGGTGTCGGGAAGGCTGGTCTTGCCCATGGTGGCAAGGGAAGGGTCTGTCCCCTGTCTCTCCCCCAGTTTCTACTGTTTTGTGGACCATCTTCTGCATTTTTTGGCTTGTAAAAGCATCTCCTCAGGCCCTGCCTCCAGGTCACGTGATGCTCTCTCTATGTGTGTCTGCGCCCAAATTTCTCCTTTTTATCCATCCCATTGGATTAGGGCCCACACAAATGACCTCATTTGAACTTGACTACCTCTTCGAAGACCCCACCTCCAAGCAAAGTCACATTCTGAGGTATTGGGAGTTCGAACTACAACATGTGAATTTTTGAGACCTAGTACAGCACCTAACACTGGCCTAATATCAAGGCCACGCAGCCAGTATTAGGGGAGATACTGAAACCCAAATCTGTCTGATTCCAGAGCCCTCACTTGTTGCCATTTCATTGATGTAACTCTCTTAGTGAATGGAATAAATAAATACACCCACAAGTAGATCAAAGAAGTTGCCAGAGAGAAGATAATTCAAGCATTGTCTTTATGTCAAAAGTGAGCACAGGAAACCCTTTTCTAAGTGCCTGCAAAGCACGGGAGAAATATTCCTGAGTGCTGGTATTCTGACAGGCCTCATGGATGACAGAGAGTGCAGGTGTGGACTTGACTGGCCCTGGCCCTGGCCTACCACTACCATCTGGAATCCCCCAGTCAAGAAGTAAGACTTTCCTGTCTTACTCGTAAAGAACATAGAATGTTTCAGGCGCCAAATTGGAAAGTTTCCATTTTGCCAACAACTTTCTTGGACTCTTCCTCATTGAATCAGAAGGGAAGCTTGGCCATTTCAGCTGGCCCAGAAGTAGTGCTAAAGTCAGTGTCCAATGGAATCTTGTTTTTTCTGGGATAGCTGTGCAGACTACTCAGAACTGGGGTGGAATGATGGGGAGGAAGAGGTGGAAGGTGGACGAAGAGCTAGCCTGGTCAAACAGCATGGCTGCAGTTTCTTCCCTGACTCTTGAAGACTGAGATTTGTGAATACCATAAAAGGTTACAGCCTTTCTTTGGAAGCCACAAATAACCCTGCTTGAGCTATGACAGCTCAGCAGCCCTTGGCGTGCCATTACACGTTTCTGCCTGGGATTCCAGCAGTGAATTCAAGCAGCTGGCCCCAAAGTGTGGTCTCCACAGAGTGTATTGTAGGGCTGTGGGTCGCTGGGGAGCTCTTCCCTTCTATGAGTCAATGCCCAAAGACAGAGCTCATACTTTTTGGAGTGATTGATAAACATGGTTTATTTCTCCATATGGGATGAATATTGTTAAATGAAAGGAATGTGAGTAGTTGAGGGGCGCAGTCATGTATAGCTCCACCTCTGCCTAGCAATGGCCAAGACTCCATGGCTTTGGCACAGAGATGAGAAGGAAAAACAAATTACCTCTTTAAAACTAGAGGTAATCCTCCCCACCCCACCCCCACACACAAACACACAAAAATTCTACAACCTGGTGAAATCTGAACAAGTTCTGTCTTCAAGTTAATAACATGATATCTTATAAATTTCCTAATTTTGACATAGTACTATGGCGATGGATGACTTTATTTGAGGGGAAGCTGAAAAATGGGTTCGTAGAACACTATACTATTTTTACAACTTTTTAAGAACGCTATGTTACTTTAAAAATTGTCACAGTAAGAAAAGGTATGATGATAATACTACATTTACAACAGCATCAGAATTATAGGTAGAATTTAAATATTGGATTAAGTAGGATCGTAATCATTCCCAAATGTCATGGTGTAAAACATTTATTAAAACACTATAATGATTTCCAAATCATAAGTTGATGTTTAGAAATTTTTACTGTGGTCTTGTTCTTCTCAGAGCCATGATTTGACATAGAAATGGTATAAAACATGTCCACTGACTCTCCCATGAAAATGAATCATTAGGTTATTGACATCCAGTTTTCATTGCATCCAGAAGGCAGCTGAGTGCTGACCTCAGGCTTCATGCCTGGATGTCAACACTTATCACATGACCCAGATCTGGAGTGCTGGCTCCTTGACCCCTCTTGGCAATTCCACTACCAAGTCTGGTCACTCTGGAGCAGGGTACCAAGCATCTACCCTCACACTGATGTCACATTGGTCCATTTGACAGTTGCATGGGGTTGCCAGAATCTGTGTGCATCTTACCCTGAGGACATGACTCTCGTGATATCATTAGATACTTTTAGGGGCAGGATCGCTAAACAGAAAATTTCTCTTCACCAGAATAATGCTATTCACGGTGCAGAAGCCTCTTCCAGTGTCTACTGAACTAAGAATTATTTTCAAAGTTTTCTTTATAATAATGTCTGAGGTAATCCTTGATTCAGTAATTTCTATAATCAATTAAATCACTGTTATGTCAGAAAACCTATTTAACTATGGCCATTATGACACCCTATTTGATTGTTAACTTGAACTCATGAGTGCATACCAGAAATTATATTGTCAATTAATTCTATAGTTTCTCACAGTTACCTTTTACTATATATCAACTGACATGAAGCATTTTTCTAATTTACCAACTACATCATTAATATAAGTGTATATCAACTGAGTATCTGCTTTGCTTGAACCCAATGCATGGTACCTCTAAGCTTAGTGAGCTCTCAGTCGTGGGAAATATTTATAAAAAAGGCATCAAATAATTCTGAAGTGTTGCTATAGAAAGGATTTAAAGAAACAAACTTTCTTGCCTAAGTACTCAATAAATGCTCATTAAATCCATGATTCAATGAATCAATGAATAAGTGATTAAATTTCTTATGACCATGCCATCCAAGAATTCTGGTCTCTCTGCTCAAAGTGCTAAGACTTCAGCAATTAACACGACAGATAAGATCCTCACCTACATGGTTTTTTATTCTGGCAAATGAATGAGAGAGAAAGGGAAAATAACATAATCTCAGATACTCATAAAAGCTATGATGGAAAAGAGAACAAATGAAATAAAAGAATGGGAGATTGTTTTAGATAAATATTTGCATGTATTTATGTTTGGATTTTTTGTTGTTTTTTTTAAAATTTTTTTATGTTTAAAATTTCAGATTAATATGCGGGTACAAACCATTAGGTTATAACATCTGCATTTGCCATTGTGTCCCTGGCCCAAGAGGTGTGTCACCAGTGCACATAACTCAAAAACTATGTGGTCTTCCTCCCAACCCATGGGATGGTCAAATCTTGCTTCCAATTCTCTTTCTATTGTTAAATTACATGATAGAATTTTCTCTTAGCATATCTGGCATATTCTTCTTAATCCATTAAAATCTAAGGACACTGTGGTCCTTCCGAGTTTTATGAGTAAGACAACTGAGGAGTGTATGGCCTTACAACTGGTTCCCTAGAAAACAGCTTGACATAAATCTTCTGTGCCATTTGTTAAATAGGGAATCTGTACCCCTGAGGAATCTGGGAGCCTGAAAGAGCCTTTTCAGTAGTTGTTATAACAATGTTCTTTGTCACATCTTCAGTTGAGATCTATAGGTCCTGATTGTATTTTGAGAAACAGTTCTTTCCCACACCTAGGGTTTAGCAATGAAAACAAGTTATTTAGATACTTGGATTTTCTGCCTGAATGATGTTAAGCATCACTATATTTTTATCCATACTTAGCCTAGTCAACAAAGGAATATTCTTTAATATAGACATGATGTAACCAAAAGATTGCCCCTGTAAGCTCTATCTTGCTTTGTGAAGGAGTTTTGTTTGGTTTTTGCCATAGTAATGAAGGACATTTTTACAGAAATAAGAGATCACATCATCCTTTAAAACCTGATAATCTGAATTTAAATGAATATAACCAGTTGTTGACTTAAAATTCATTTTTACCAAAACCAAGGTGAGAGACGGAGTGTTATGTTTGTGTTTGTATGAGCATACACTAAGTTGCACAGTCTTCCAAGAGCCTCAGTGCAGTATTACATTTTTAATTTAAAGTTTACCCTGTTGGTACACAATAGCTGTCAAAAAATGGCATTTCAAAGCAAATTGGACTTTTTTCTCCAGAGGGGATGTGAGGTTTCATCTTTGGCGGCTGTGGGACATGATTTACCTTCTTATCTAAGAGAACCATATTGTTCGTCACAGAATTTATTATGTAATTCAGTTGCCGTTAGTGTAAATAAAATTCATTTTAGGTGCTACTTTATGAATGTTTTCAGCACACCTATAAATTGAGTTATTAAAAGTGTACAGACTCTATAATGATTTGACTCTAAAATGAGGACTAGATTAGGTTACTACGAGAATTAAAATTTTAATTTTGAAAAATGGTGTTTTCTAACTTTTGTGCAGACTTCCTCACTTCTGATTCCAAGATCGTCTCCTAAATAAACTATCTGCACCCAAGTCCATGGCTCCATGTCTGCTTTTGAGGGAACCTACATTGAAACACCCTCTAACAAATGCTGCCTCGTTTACTAAGAGGTAAATCTGTCAACAACTGTATTTCAGTTCAGAAAGTATTTGCAAGTTTGTCCAGTTCCCTTTGCTGGAACTCTGCCTTCTCTCCTCCTGTGTGTCTTTTTCTCTTTGGGGAAAAGTATAGAGACTAAGGAGAGGTGGAGGGTATGGAGCCTTTCTTTGTTAGTCTATTCAAAAATTGTACATAACACAGTAAAGTGATAGACCAAAGTCTCTATTGGCTTATGAGGTCAGAGTTACTAGTAAGACATACGGTAGCAATTATATCTTACAAAGAATGTGAATTTATCATGAATGAATTTTCTCAGGTTTTTAATTTCAGAAATTTTGAGTTAAAACAAGTTGCAGCACGCAGGAGCATATCCCCACCTTTTCCTCCCGGCCCTTGGCTTTGGAGGACATACTCTGCCCTTCCCCAACAACTCCTGCTGGGTTGGGAGCAGGTTGCTGCTGTTGTGGCCAGCCGGCGACTCCTCGTTCCTTATGTGGAGCAGCAGAGAATGAACGGAATGGCATATCAGTGAGTGACATTTTTCTCATGATGGGCCCTTCAAGATGTGCAGACACCAGAG
Source organism: Arctocebus calabarensis (assembly GCA_963573935.1). Taxonomy (NCBI): domain Eukaryota; kingdom Metazoa; phylum Chordata; class Mammalia; order Primates; family Lorisidae; genus Arctocebus; species Arctocebus calabarensis. The sequence continues at coordinate 11,337 of CAUYON010009125.1, forward strand.
GGGACCAATGATACCTTTATTTCTATTAAAGAGGCATCCCTCCAAAAGGGGGACAAAAAGGAGGGATTGTGAGAAACAGCGAGAAAAGAGGCTGAGCTTAGGAATGACGGGGTATCCATCTGGGGCTCGCCTCATTCTCCAAGCTTCAGCTATCAGGCTATCTGCCTCTGCCGTCATTGGGATGACACAGCTAGAGCACAGGCACAATGTCAGAATTTCTTCAACTCAGCTCTGTACAGCACTGGGACTCTACAATGAAAGAAACTCCTGCACGGTACCCCGTCTGTGTTTGCTGGGGCAAGGTCAGCCGAACGGTCTGTAGTGCAGGCGGAAGGAGACTGCCCTCCTGTCTGGTTATCACGGAGTGCGGGACCTTCTTACCGACTCCTGGGCAGTGAGGATCAACACCACGGAGCTCAGAGCTCACTGAGGAAAACAGAGCTCTGCTGGAACACACCTGTGGGGCAGAAGGAAAGGACCCTCATTCATGACACACATTACTTCTGCACTTGACACAAATCCTCTCATTTTACTAATTGTCAGTGACCTTCATCTCCCCTTGCTACCATAATAAAGAGCAAGAACATGGGATCAGGGACCACATTCTGGGTTGATGGCTCTGGATCCCAGAGACCCAGACTTGGCAGAGGCTAAAAAAGAAATTCTAGGTATTGGGCAATGAGTTTCATTGGAACTTAATGTTTATCATGAAATTTAACTTCTCTGTGAAATTTTTGAAGCCGTATTTCTCTATGGGAATTTACTAATGCAAGGGGTTTATATTATTCAAATTATGGGCAATTTATTCTAAAAGGTGACTTTTGGGGTGGGGTAAACTAAGAGGGGCCTATGGAGAGATTGGAAATAGTGTGTCCAAGGGAGTGGTGAATTTCTGGATTAGTGTATTGTGTAGCCTTCAAGTAAATTTAATTATAGTCTTATTCTGGTCCATTTCAGAAGCTTAGGGCTAGAGGGGGTCAAAATATAAAACTTCCACCTCACCGGGAGGGATGAATACCAAGGTAGGGGCTACCTGAATGATGCAATGGGATTTTCTTCTAGCCAAAGGCTTGCGTTGTCTTAAGCATTTTCTGTTAAACCTGATGACTGAGGTTGAGGACAGGATACAGGCACTCTGGAAGGTCAAGGCAGGAGGACTACTTGAGCTCAAGAAGTGAAGACCACCCTGAGCAAGAGCAAGACCCTGTCTCTACTTAAAATGAAACATTAGTGGGGCATTGTGGTGGGTGCCTGTAACCCCAGCTACTCAGGAAGCTGAGACAGGAGGATCACTTGATCCAGGAGGTCGAGGTTGTAGTAAGCTGAATTGATGCCATGTCACTCTAGCCTGGGACAACAGAGTGAGACTGTCTAAAAAAGCAAAAAATGCCTAAGAGCTGAAAGAGGACTAAAACTGGCCAGAATGGGGCTCAGAGGGCAGGGAAGGGGAGCCCTCAGTTTCTCTCTCCACCCTAGGCAAGCTTCGGCAACTCTCTGTCCCCACAATCTCCACTGTTCTCTTGTAAGAACAAGGAGCTCTCAGATGATTGCATTCTGCAGTGCTGATTAGGTTCCATTCACCGTGGGTGTGACTCCTCTGTTACACAAAGTTACACTGGCCCGGGAGCCTCTGCTCCTCCATTCTCTCTTTCCTTGTGGCTGTTGGACAAGCTGGGACAGGACAAACCCACAGCAACAGGCCGGACCGTCCTGTTCTTTCTCTTTCCGCCTGTGAACTGCAAGTTGCATCTTGCAGCAAGAACCTTCAACTGAGTGGCCAACAGGAGTTGAGATTAGGATTTAGGGATAATCAAGAGTTTCTCTTTGGGCCTTTTCCCAAAGTTTTGGGTCTCATCGCAATTTCATCTGAGAACCTGTCACTAATTATGGTCACCAGGTAATAAAAATAGTGCCTTAATATTTTTTTATTTCAGGTTAATGCGAGGGTATAAACAAGTAGGTTACAGTATTTGTATTTATTAGGTATAGTCCTTGTAGTTGTGCCCCTCACCCTGCATCTTAATTTTTAATTGATACTCTTCCTTGCGTGAATATCTCCTTTGGGAATCTCATGAAGAATAGTTATTTTTAGCAGAATAGGATGTGGGAATTTGGGGATTCTCAGCTGACAAGTGACCAACTGTCCTGGGTTGCCTGTGACTCAAGGGTTTCCCGGTACACACAACACTCAGTGCTGAATCCAGGAAAGTCCTTGACAAGCTGGGATGAGTTGACTCCTGCAACTGAAATGCCGTCTTAAGGCCATTAAACCCCACATGTAATTTAACTCCTCCTGCCCGTGCAACCTTGGATATGTTGCTGCTTCTTTCTAAGCCTTAACTTCCTCACTGTCAAAGGGTTTTCTGAATAACTAAATTATACTAAATCAAATTCCTTGGCATATTTTCTGGTTGATAGTAGATACCCTATGTTATGTGTATTATGTTGTCTTACTTTTATTGGGACAGCAGAATAAAAATGATATTCTGAGAAGAAAACACAAAATAGGAGGAATTGAATTACTTTTCTGAGTGGAAGAATTAGCATTTTCTGAGACTCCTTTTCTTTGAAGCTTTCCATCCCAATGTTAAGCCCCATTGAGAATGAACAATGGAATGGTGAATGTATCCCATTCCTGGAATAAACCAGGACCACACGAGGGCCAAATTGGTGAAGTGAGATGAATGAACTTATGGCACACAGGCTAACCCCAGAGCAGGCACCCACTCAGCCCTCACAGATTGTGGCCATGTGAAAAAGAGGGCCCTGTTTGCCAGATCTTACCAGTTTTTTTCTAAAGAACTCATATGTATGATTTTTTTAAGTAAAATATACTGCTTTACTATGTTGATATTAAATTCAAAACTTTTAAAAACAATGTATAAGCCAATTAAAACAATCCATGGGCCTTTGACCCTATTGTTAATTTTCTTTATTAGGTAATAGAGTGAAATGGATGTCATAAGACAGCTAAGGAAAGTTCATTGCACTCAAAATAATTGAGATAAAAGGAAACCAAAGTAATTCAATGATGATCCAAAGGAAAGAGAGAAAGAAAAGAATGAAAGAAAGAAGGAAAGAAAGAGAGAGAGAAAGACAGAAAGAGAGAAAGAGAGAAAGAGAGAAAGAGAGAAAGAGAGAAAGAAAGAAAGAAAGAAAGAAAGAAAGAAAGAAAGAAAGAAAGAAAGAAAGAAAGAAAGAAAGAAAGAAAGAAAGAAAGAAAGAAAGAAAGAAGGAAAGAAAGGGATGGACAGGAAGGTCCCCAAATTTGAATTTGTATTATCTTACAAAATTCACAACTCAAGACTAAACCTGCAGGGTTGCAAAATTATAAAGATAGAACCTGCTAGCAAAGTTCTATGAAATGTTTGCAAGCATTAGCTGACAGGTTTCAAAACAGTCTGAATATTAGTCATCATAGATATGCATTGCCAAAAAGGGTAGTTGAGTTAGAAGAACATTTACGGTGCACATAAATATCTTCTGCTAAGTTAAACTCAGAGAGGAAATCATCTTCAAAAGTTGCACAAGGCAAAGGAAGCTGATACAGCAGAGCTTTATATCAAGTGGTTGACAGACTTTCTTTGATGGTGAAACTGTTTATTGAGGAGGTAGTTAGCTCTCAATAATATTACATGTTTTACCTCTAGCTTTTAGTGATAAAGATCTTTTCATGATAAATTTGTGTTCTACCTACTCAATGAGGTAACACTGTGTAAGTTGAATACTAATTCTGTCAAATGTGCATACTAGGTGATCGGTATTCCTACTTCACAGTAATATGGTGGAGCAATGAAAAACCTCGCTTAACCCCAGGATATATTTAATTGCATTAGAGGATTAAATGTTAAAGCCCAATAGGTCATGACATTTGCTACAAAAGAACTAGAGCCCCTGGCATGCTGTCTACTTCAAAAGGCATAACAATATGAATTCAGGCAGAATCAACCTGCTAAGAAGAGAATGCTCTGAAGAACCTTCACCTTGTCTTTGTGGGCTCTTCATTGCTCCTGGTAGAACCATTTCTCAGTGTTTAGCCACAGGACAACAGAGGCTGTAATCTGCTGCCGATTTCTGCGGGTCCTGTGTGTTTGTTCAGAGCTCTGCAGAAAGGGACATCCCTGGTTGTGGCATTGTTGAAGGTGGCTTTGGGGTTTCTTCCTTCAGAGATATGTGTTTAATGTCTTTTCTTTTTTGACTCAACAGACCCAAACAGCACAGCTGTAGAGGTGGGGATACAATTTTATGTTTGCCTTTTACTTTCATTTTTTTCTTTGTTAAAAGAAAAACAATTAATTCCAAGTTTAAATGAGGCTCTGTGACTATCAATTCTATATAGCCAAAGAGAGAGTCATGGACTCAATTCCTTCTTACTTCTCAACTTACAAAAAAGGAAAATAAACCCTGTGAAATCATTTTAAGTCCAAGCAGAGCTATCAATCCTCACCATATTGGCTGGGAAAGCCCTCTCCTATGGGTGAGGTTATCAGCTGGGAACTGGCTTTTTGTACTTGGAAAATGTTGCTGATGTAAGGCAAGTTTTTTGTTTGTTTTTAATCTACAACTCACCAGTTATGGAGCTGAAGAAGACTAGTTTGAAAAAATTAAGACCCCCGCCTCCATATCTTATGATCATTGCTTGCAGATTTTTCCAATACGAAAGATATTTTCTTGGAATGAATCATTTAAAGACATTAAGAGTCGGTGATGAAACCACACTCTGGAGTTTGAAAAGAGACGGGGCTGCTTTAAGAGAGAAACAGGAAGTTGTAACTAGAAGCCATCTGAATACTAAGCCTGAGCAGAATGCTGGCGAAGTAGCACGAAAGTGGCAGTGTTTGTTCTGAAATTCTCAGGCAGCTGGCTGTCTTAGGCAGATCTTGATAAAATAGCCCTTATTCTGGTTTTTATCTAAGGAATCCCAAGGAGACGGGAGAATGGAGAGACAGAGAAGGCTCACGTCAGTGAAGGATGAGTATCAGTTTCAACATCAGGGAGCAGTGGAGCTGCTTGTCTTTAACTTCTTGCTCATCCTTACCATTTTGACAATCTGGTTATTTAAAAATCATCGATTCCGCTTTTTGCATGAAACTGGAGGAGCGATGGTGTATGGTGAGTGAATACATTGTGGGACTGACATGAAACTTGTTGCTTGAGCGTAATTAGAGACTTGTGCTCAGATGGCAAAGTACCGAAACTGGAGACAATGTGCTGATTGAAATGTCATTAGCTCGATGAAAGGTGCTGCAGCGTAATGAAGGCTAATCTCTTTCCAGAGGAGCTGTCGAAATTTGCCTTGTCACAAGAGTAAAAGTCATAGTCATGTTCTCACGCCACATAATGCAAGTCTGTTGACAGATGCGGGGAGATCCATTGTCATGAGGGGAGTCACAGGCAAGCTGTTTGTTTTTGTAATGATATTGGGAATGTGATGGCTCTGCAGTCACAAAGAGCATCCTCTTTCCCTGGCAGCACGGATGAGCATTGTAAAGCTCTAGAAATTACATCACTTAAAATTGCCTAGAGTAAATCCTCTTCTACCAACTAATTTGAAAGAAGAAAACTTGCAGAAATTGACTCCACCCTTTCTATGGGAATAATCGTGTTTAAGTCCTTTTTAATTATATGAATAATGTTTTATCTTCTTAAGATAGTTGTAAATAGAGTTTTTTTAGACAGTACTTTTCATTTCTTAGCCTGATTTCAGATGTTCTAATTTATAATTAGTAGTAGTAGTATTTGCTATGTCTCTTTTATTAATTTATTGTTTGAAGTCCCAGGTGCAGAAAAACATTTGTTTAATTCCACAGTCATGCTCTTTCTGTGCCATTTACCATGTCATCCTTTTCAGAAAGTTTAATAAAGTATGACAGAGATTATCTACTCTGTACTCTCATCTTTTCTTTTCTTTTCTTTTTCTTTTTCTTTTTTTTTTTTGAGGCAGAGTGTTGCTCTGTTGCCCCAGGCTAGAGTGCTGTGGAGTCAGTCTCGCACACAGCAACCTCAAACTTCTGGGTTGAAGTGATCCTCCCTCAGCCTCCCCAATAGCTGGGTCTACAGATGCCACAATGCCTGGCTAATTTTTCCATTTTGTAGTAGTCTCAAACTCCTAAGCTCAAATGATCCTGCTGCCTCGGCCTCCCAGAAGGCTAAGATTAAAATGTGATCCACCACACCTCAGCCTGTACTCTCATATTTTAAAGCAAGACACTGGTAGATTTATTTTATTTTATCATACTGTGTACATTTATGGGATACAACGTGCTGATTTGGTATACAATGTGGAACACTGGTAAATTTATAACTGATCCTATCAATCAGATAGTTTGCTTCACCACTTTTATGATAGCCTGATGGTGGAGGGGAATTTTGAACACTGTAGACACGGCCAAGGCATTGCTATAATTCATTGCAAAGAACATACTTTTATACTTGGGCTTTTCTCACTTTGGAAGTCCTGAAGACCTTTTACATGCCTAAGTTTCAGGAACAAGATCAATGCACATTTTATATGCTCACCGTGTGATGTTCTTATGGTAACAAGGTAAAGTCATGACATGAGAACATAAGAAATCCTGTGCCTTACCTGGATGCCACCGTGAGACACTTGAGCTATAAGGCAAAAGTTTCAGGCTGAGCTGTGTAATTTCCTTTCAGGAGGCTGAGGCTCTGATCCATTCCTAGCACAGAGCTAAATTTCTTTGTATTGAGGATCTTACTGTCATTTAAGGAGGAAACATTATAATTAGGTGACAGAGAAACAGCCAAACAAGCAAACAAACAAAAAGGACATGGTATCAGCTGTGAAGAAGCCCTGAGGGGCCGGTCAGGTACCCATCTCCATCATCAATTGACCCCAGTCTTGCTCTTGACTTACTAATAAATAACCAGCAGCAGCGTGGGATGTAATCTGAGAAGCTAGAATAAACATAGTTATTAGCATCATCTTAAGGGCTATCTCTGCTTTAGCAAAACAATACAGACTTGCTTTAATTAGAGATAAAGATTTCTTCAAGTCCTGAATTTTATTGAACTTAGGACTCATTTACTAATGCTAGTTTATCTATGATGAGAATACTGTTTGGCCAAACTTTTAAGGTTTTGATTAAAATTCAGGTTACATTGTGTTCACAGCTCATAAAGTAACTTTTACTTTTGAACCTAAAAAAATTCCTGATCACCCTTAATCCTCAAAAACTCTTCAATTGCAGTTGAAATTATAAAATGTTAGTGCATTGTCCACTATTGTTGAAATGGCATTTCTGCAAGTTGCTATGCTTAAGGTAGTTCATGGTTAAAGTTCATAAGAGTAGAATTAAATTGTACTGCAAGCTTTCTGTCCTTTCATGAGTTTCTTTATGTGAAAGTTATTGAAAGCGAGATCTGAAGCAGTGCAATGTAAAAGGGTTATAAAAATGATGGCATATGATATATATGTATAATCATTCCATTACTAGAATGATCAATGAAAAAATCTTCCAGTGCCGTTTCCTTTTTGTTACCATAAAATTATAATTGTTGGAATTTAAGGAAATATTTGAGGTTTTCTTCTCTAGCTTGACTTTTACAGAGGACAAAAATGAATTTCAGAGAAGTGAAGTGATTTTCCAAAACTGAATAGCTACTCATGGCAGGGTCCACATGTTTTCATTCATCCACCTGTCTCAAGGTCTGTGTTGATCTTAAAAGACTTCCTACTGATATTCTCTGAAGTCTCTCAGATAGGTGGCATTCATGACTGATCATGTTCCTTCTTCAGGGATGACCTAAATAGTATATCTGAAGTATCTATTAGGGACTTCCTGTCAGTGATGTAATAAAATAATCTGAAACTGAAGAGAGGAATGAGAAGAGACACTCTAATAAACACTTTTTAATAATAAGGGGAAAGGAGATGCCAAGTGAATTAATTATCCAACAGCTATAAATGAACTTAGAATTCATTGGTCAGGAAGGAGACTTAAAGATCATAAACCCAACATCCTCATTTTGCAGACAAAGAAATGAAGACTTCAATTGGTGAAGGTCATGCAATTAGCTGTGACCTGGGTTCAACCTCCATCTTTTTTACTAAATAAATTCTTTCAGTGATCTTCTAGAGAGAGGATATATCTGTGGGATCCAGATATATCCTTATGATGTTTAAACTTTCAGGATTAGTCAGACATTTTCCAAGAAGCCCAGGACAGTGACATTTCAGCATAAAATTATATGTAGTACAAATCTCTTTATTCATCAGAAAATTAAACTTGGTTTTTGTAGGAGTTCGGCTGGGGGCATGGTGATAATTAATGAGGAAGAGAAGAAACAATACTATGTTGCAAACGTCATCTTTTTTTTAATTTTTGTTTTTTATTAAATCATAGCTGCTTACATTAGTGCAATCATGGGGTACAGTTGGCAGGCTTCATAGACAATCTGAAATATTTTCATCCAGCTGTTCGACATAACCTTCATGGGATTTTCTTGTTTATTGTGTGAAAACATTTGTGTTCTGCATTTAGTAGGTTTCACCTGTCCCTTCTAACATGCACCATAATTGTTATCCCACCATTTACCCTCTCTCCACCCACCCTCCTCCTCCCCTTCCCACCCTTACCCCCTTTTCCCATGTTCTTGTGCTATAATTGGGTTATAGCCTTCATATGCAAGCTATAAATTAGCTTCATAGTAGGGCTGTGTACATTGGATACTTTTTCTTCCATTCTCGAGATAACTTTGCTAAAAGGGAGTGGTCATCGACTTTTAACCTCCTAAAACAAAATAACTTCCAACCCAGGATCCTATATCCAGTCAAACTGAGTTTCATTTATGATGGAGAAATTAAATACTTTAATGACATCCATACATTGAAGAAATTTGCCATAACTAAACCAGCTCTCCAGGATATTCTCAAACCTATCCTCCATAATGACCAGAATAAACCTCCTCCAAAAAAGTAAATTCACTCAGAAACTTTTGACCAAATTTCAAAGGATCAAACGTCATCTTTTAAAGTTTCTTTAGTTTAAAGAGATGAACATTTCAGAGTAGACTATAACTTAGTCATCTCCATCCTGCAGAAAAATACACTTGTAACAAAACATCTAAGAGTTAATGACCTTGCACCTGAAGCTGATCAATGAATCTGGCTAACAGTTCCCTGCTGTCCTGAGTCCTGCCCTTGCTCTCATCAACCATTTATATAATATGTCAGTTACTCCTGCATCAAGTGTCCTAAATATTTTTCTTAATCACCAAATTTCCTGTAATATTTCAGCTCCGTCCACCATCTGCTTTTCTACCAGTGTTCTGTTGGCACTTATCAAATGTCTTTTAGAAGGCTCAATAGGTCATACGTTTTATCAGCATACCTAGGAATCCAATTTAAAAATTCTAGGGATCAGAATCTTAGAAAATGAGATCTGAAAAGTAAAATAAGGGGGAAAATGATCAAGCAGAATGTTAAACTGATCTTTTATAGTTATTGTAGTTGTTATTAGAAAAACTTCTAAGTTGTTCAACTTAAAATATATGAAGAGGTGTGGAAACCATGAAAAGTCATGTGTGGTGTCTGGCTTGCTTTTGTGTTACTGGAGATAAATATGATATTTCAAGTAGTACAAAATAATCCATTATATGAAAAATAGCTTTTCCCTTATACCAAAGGTCATAGGATGCTTTTAAAAATCAGTGGCAGCATTATAAAGAATATTTTTACTTCACCAAGAACAGTAGTAGGTAATCGGATAATTGCCTCTCATGACAATATAAGGCTCTCATCATTTCAAAATTGAGGTACTGGAATCCATAACTGGTTTAAAATATAAGCCATGGAGATATTCATTTAAATTGTACTGAAAGCTTAAATGACTAGTAATGCTTAAAATATTGATTGACAGCAGCTGGTGCACTCAGCACTGCTCACTGAGTACCTTGTATCCCCTGCTCAATGCTCATAAAAAGAACATTGCTCCTTGTTCCCATAGCATTAAGAATTCCATTATATATCACTGGGGGCTGCCTCACTTTGTAGTACATTTATAATGCCATGCATCTGAGACTTGGGGAAAGAACAATTTAAACCTTTTAGAAGTCTACTTTTGGCCTTTTCATGTAAGGGACAGTCTTTGAATTCAGGCAGCAATTTTTCTCACTGTTTAGCAGGCACCAAAGAAATTTCAAGCCACACAGTTTAGATTGAATTCATTAAACTATGAATGTTTATGAACTATGCCATGTTAAAGTATTTTCTGATCTTTTAGGAGTATACTTAGCCATTCAATGGGGCCAATTTAATTCACTAAACAGCAGGTTTTTCAAGATTTAAAGAAAATATAGTTACATAATGGATCACCAAAGTTGTACAAAGATCTTTCCTGGAAAAACAAAAAAAAACCTCCCTAATTTAATAGGAGCATTCCTGGGAGGTTTCTCTAGAAAAAGGGTGGGTTGTTGAACATGGTGTGGCTCCACCTTATTGATCCATCTGTGCCTGGCTCAGGCCAGCCTGCCCTCCCAGAGGAGAAGCTTACTTCACTTCACCTCCTTCCCTCTGCCTGGACTGCAGAGGTTCTTTACTTAATAAAGATGGCATTCTTGTGTTATAATTGGGTCATAGCCTTCATATGAAAGCTATAAATTAGCTTCATAGTAGGCTGAGTACATTAGATACTTTTTCTTCCATTCTTGAGACACTTTGCTAAGAAGAATATGTTCCAGCTCCATCCATGTAA
>CAUYON010009126.1:0-15081 GCA_963573935.1 Arctocebus calabarensis
TGACTGATTTAATTTATGTTAAGGATAAATATGTCATCCTTTTCTTTGAAATAATAACACTTTTAGATGGTGTTTTATTTTTCCTAATGGTAGACCACACAAGAAAAATATATTGCCAAGAAATAAAATTCAAAAAAAAAAATGCACCATATTCTCTGTTCATTGCAAGCTACATCAAATGTATCGGCAAATCTTGCCCTGGGTTTGGTTGTAAAACAGGGAAAACAATGAAATAACAATTATAGAAATGCAATGTTACAATTCCTGGGTCACATGCTTTTCTGAGAGAAATTCCCTTCCCAAAGTGCTGATTAAAAAGGCTGAAACTAAAATTTGAAGCTACAAAACCCAAATTCTGTTTTTAAAAAAAAGTGAAAGGAAATTTAATTCAGCTTAATTTGTATTGTTTTGCCTAGAGGCAGAAGGTAAGAGTGGAGGGAAGGCACTGAGTAGAAAATTAAACTATGAGGTAAATTCAGCTGAACTTCTCCTTTGACAATATTATAGTGGGCTCACAGAATATATATTGAAACCTAAGTTAGTTCTAAGACTCAGATGTCTCGATTTCATATGGTAGCGTTTCAGTGAAATTGTAGTGTATATAAATAATGTGGTTTCTCAGTCATTTTTTTTTAAAAGGCTAATCCTTTCTAAGCAAAAGGAGATACTAATGTAATTTCCTATAAATTTTTAATTTCATTTGTGAAATGAGATCATATTAAATGAGGATTCTCTACTCCTGCCAGCAGAGGATCTATATTAAACTTCTTAAAGTCTTCAGTGTTCTAGAAGAAGGAAGGGTTAGACCAGAGAGCTGTGAAAGGAGACATGAGAAGCAGAGATGGCATCATCATTGGATGCTAAGGGCAAGTGGAGTGTCAAGATTTTAAGTTAGGATTAGTAGAAACAGGTGACCATGAACCACTGGAACTGGGATGTAATACTCTTTTTATTGACTGTATCAACTGTATTAAAGTACCATAGAACATAATTAACCAGTTGGGAATACTTTATTAAATTATCTCTAAGCTCCTTCGACATTATATGACTTTTCTCAAACTACAATTTATTTTAGTCCTCAAAGAATTTCACTAACTTTATCAAAAACACATCATTTTTCTAAAGACAGAGAGAAAATTTTAAGTTTTTCTTTTGTGTCATTTTAAAATTGCATTCATTGAATGGTATAATGGTATGTTAATTTATATTTTTGTTCAGTACTCCAAATGTATTCTCTATAATCAGATTATATTCTTATCAAAGTAGGATGCAACTAAAAATAAAGTACATTCAGAGTCCCTGTCTTCCTTGCTACTTGATAACGTCCTCCTTCTCAGAATGAGAAGTCTATTTGCATGGTCATTCACTGTCTTGCTCCTGGAGCTAGTCCAGCATTCTAAACATCTCACATTCACCACAATCAGGTTTTCATCTTGGACATAAAGCATAACATTCAAAGATGATCTTTTTACATTTATTGTAAGTAAATACATGTTAAATAATTTCCCTAAAATGTGAAATAATAAAAAGAAAAACCTAATTGGTTATAAAAGACATCATGTGGCTTTGTTCTATAAGTAAATATAAGCATGCAAGGAAAGAGACAGTTACAAATAATGTTAAATACATCACAGAAGTTGTTTTGTTTACCAGCAAAAGACAAGGACCTTTCGTTGACTTGAAAAAGCTCACAGTATTGGAAAGAAAGCTGAAGGTGAACAGCTTTTAAATAGTACAGAACCAGAGCAATGCAGAGGGTCTCCTTAGCAAGGGCTACTTGATAATCTTACTGGGGAACTGAATAAACCCAATCATTCTTTGGCCTTGCTTCCCATTGCTCAAGCTTCAATGTCCTTGGTGAGATACGGAAAGTATTGCTAGGAATTCAAAGGCAGTTTCCAAAGTAGCAGGCACATGGGTTTCATGTTCCACCAAGATGGTTTTCAGTAGGAGAGACATTTCTCAAATTTTGGCTTGGTGGCCAAAATACTAAAATCCATCTTCTACCCTTACAAGTGAAGCACTATAGTTTCTCAGAAGTGGCAAGGACACTTACATAAAAATGCAACAGGTAATGAGAAGAGAAACAGGTAAAAAAAGAGTTTACTTTTTATATAGAGTCTAAAACCAATCAAGTGAATTCTTAGGTTAACATCTCTCCATTTATGAGTTAGAAGTTGTATGTTTAAGTTACTAGGGGCTGACTAAAGGAAACAGGTGTTAAGGCATTTACTAAGATTGATGACAGTTTTCTACTAATTAAATCATTAACAGAGGATTCTGCAGCATTTTGGCAGGGTTCAACATGCTCCGTTCAGTTTCTCACACCTAGTTTAAAGAAGTTCTCTTGCTTTCTTTTTATCATTAAATAAACTTTGCTTAATTAGCAGCTACCTTCTCAAGTTTGCCAAACATAGCTTGGCAGTTAGTCTGACTAAACATGGGATAAACTAAGGGCAAACTTAAAGAAAATCATTTTATGGCCTTTTATTAAAAGTACCAAATGGAAATACAAAGCAAAACAAAACAAAACAAAAAACAAAATCTCTACAAACGTATCGAAAGATGATTCTTTTAATTTGGGAACATGTAGCAAAGGCATGAGGATGTAAATTGAGAAGTTTTATTCAAATGATGATTAAAAATGATGTAAATTTTAACAATAGCTAGTTTATTCTCCTACAAACAAACATAACAAAAGTAGTAAATCCTACTTATATTTAGTTATACTTTCAAATATACCACTGTAAATAGAGAACAAAACTCTCCTCCTTTAATCAGTTGATTTAACTAAAGAACACTTTTAAACTTCAATATTGCCAGAATCTAGCTTTAAAAATATATCGGGAAATAAAACCAATCTATCAAACTACTAACTGAAAAGTAGAAGACTGGAAGAAACAATCTTTTGAAATTAGCCCATCAACAGATACAGGCCCAGAAAGGGATTCATGTTGTGAGGCATGAAGAGAAGTGAAAGATGAATGATTCAGGGTGGCACCTGTGGCTCAAAGGAGTTGAGTGCCAGCCCCATATACCGGAAGTGGCAGGTTCAAACCTGGCCCCGGCCAAAAACTACAAAAAAAAAAGAAAAGAAAAGAAAAAGAATGATTCATGTTCAACAAGTTTAAAATCAATTTCAAGGAAATAAGAATGATTTTTCAGGAACTTATTAAATAAGAATACTAGAAACTACTTCCATTTTGCAAGAAAGTAGGAAATTGATCTGAAGCTTGAGGATTAGATAGGTTTTTAGAGGACAGAGGGGAGCACTTCAGGGAGCAGTGAGAGTCATGTCTGGGAATGGGGCTTCTGCAGAAGGAAGAGGTCCCATGGTGCAGAGCAGGGACAACTTCAGTTTTGAAGGAAACACAAAAGATCTACCTGACAAAGCCAAGAGGTATGAAGACTGACAGTTTAATTAGGTGGGGCTATGTTTTGGAAAGCCTCGAGAAGCATATAGAAGGGGTATAGAGGTCTCAGTAGTTGAAACAGTAGCAGAATGATAAATTTATGGTATAAATCAAAAGAAAGTCTGGAATGGATTTGCAGGAAGGACATTGTCTATCTCTATGTTTCATTGACTTGATAAATACCAATAGATTTAAAATAGAAGCTGAAACCAACTAAATCATAGAGACCAGAAAATGTACTGCCAAAGCAAGGAAAAACCCACAGTTACATCAATGATATGACTCAAATGAGAAAAATAAAATAAAAATTAAGTGAAAATGTCATCCCTGTGGCAGTGAAGCTGCTCAGCTGTGATCATTCCTGCCTTTCACCTCCAGCCTCCCACTTTCCTCCTCTGAAGTTAACTGTGCACAGAGCAGGGAGTGGATTAGGATCCTTGGTCTGTGTGTCTGGTTAAACATCGAGCAACCATTTGCACTTACCACTTCTCTCTTTTCAAATTATTTTCAGTTAGCAGAGAGAAAAAGTGGGAGAGACAGAGGGAAAGAGTGAAAAGAAAGAAACCAGGAGGAGGGTCTAAGAATGGATGAGCAATCTCAACTACAGTACCTACCTACTTTTTGAAAGAGGGAAAGCACATGATAGCCTAACTATTTTACCAGAGGAGAAGTTACAAACTTAGTGCCTTCAGAGAGGAATGAAAGAAATTTTTTCCTAAAGCACTCTGAACTTGGAGGTAAGAATTCATCAAAGAATGCAAGTAAAGGTACAGACTTGAAAACAGAGAGACTGCTTGGACAATCTGTGTATGGAACAATTGTCTTTCACCTACACCATGTACACATCCATCATATTTCCCCATGTACAGAGCCTCACACAGCTATCTTGCCTTAGCAACTTCCCACACAGGCATCATCACTTCCACCCTTGCCCTGACCATGACATCAGGAGATCAAGGGGTTGTTATGTGGAGAAAATGAACCAGGAGTTTCCAAACTCAGGTATAAGAAACACAGAGAAGAATAGTGGTGAGGTGCCATAAAGACAAATGGAAATTATGAGAAAGTATTTAAAATTGACACTAAGTCCTCCAACCACCTTCCTCAACCATTATCTCAGATTGTGAGTAGGTGGGGAAAATAACTCCAGGCAGAAGAAGAGATTGATTCTTCTCTGAAGCAACATGGGAGTTTCAGAAAGAAGAAGGAGGAGGAGGAGAAGGAAGAGGAGAAGGAAAAGGATCTCTAGATATTGACATTTGGAAACCTCCCAAGAAATCCGTTTTCTCTCCAATCATTCTATGAAAAATCCTCCCATTCAAAAGCCTATCCTGACATACAGTGTTGAATCCCTAGTTACAACTCTCTATTTAACAGCAGTGAAGAATCAAATATCACCTAACACTGGAGAAAAGCCTGCAACATAATGGAGACCAAAAGGAAAAAAAAAAAAGAAAATGGAAGGAGCATAAACAATTCTTTTAAAAAATACGTGATTACTATCAGCAGCTATACAAGAAAAGCTGTTTCATCTATGAAACATGAAGAGTTAAATAGAAAACATTCAAGAGATCGACAAAGAACTCTTGGAAATTAAAAGTATGATTGCTGGAAATGACATTTTAATACTTTCAAAAGATGGAAATTGGATGTCCTCCAGCAATTGGAAGACCTTTTCTTATGGAAGACACATTTCTCCCAACCGGAGCTGGGTCTCTTTATACTCTGCTTACATTGTGAGCTCTCTCTGGACTCCCAGAAAGCCACAGAAAGAAGTGTTTCCATTATGGCATTATGGCAATAGTAGTTCCATTACACTATTGACCATCGTGTCAAATGGATTTGGTCAGAGAGCAGGTATCTTCTTACTTGTATTTGACAAATTCATTTTTAAGCTAATAAATTCTCTAAATCCATTACACTTACTTTCTGCGTTCCTTCTGGAATATAAATTCACTGCTTTCACATTAGTTATACCATTAGCAGCTCTTGGTTTATCTTGGAGATAAAGAGTGATGAAAATAAAGTAAAATAAAGCTTAAGACTTTTCTGTGAAATGTACTCAGGTTATTTCTGAAAATAGAACGATTAATTAGGACCTTCAGCTGGATATGTTAATTTATGCAGTTCCAGAATGCCCTTCAAATATTATTGAATGATATAATATTGATAAACATAATCATATTTTTCTTAGAATGTATTCACCTTTTTATTTTTTGGCATTTAACTTATTTTCTAAAAGCTTTAGTTTTCTGTTGTGACTTGGAGGAAATAACACATTAAATAGGGTGGAAACCAGTATTTTTGTTTCATTGGCAGAGTTCACCCATATTTGTCATGTGCTAAGCATCTGTATGTAAAAGTTTGATCTTCATGTTGAATTAAAACAAAAGCAATGAAAGCTTATTTTCCAAGAAGCTCCATTTGAAGTTGCAAATACTCATCATCTTTAAGAATGTCATTAAATGCCATTTTTTATTTTCCTTAGAGCAATAAAGGCATGCAGTCTTTATTTTCCACTTAATAAAAAGTTTGAAATTGAGAAAACCGTAAAATCTCAGCTTCCCTCCTTCGTTTCTCAACCATTTTCTGACACGTGAATTGGACATTGAAATTTAATAAGGAGATAAATGGATCACTTGCAGAATCATACTTTGGCCACTGTTGGTCATACTCACGATCTCCAAGTTGACTGTTTTTAGAAGGTGGGTTGCGTGCATGTGGGAATGCCATTGGGAGAACTTCAGTGAGAGACTGAACAGAAAGGGCACACTTGGGATGCTCCCCTCCAAAAGCATTTTAAAAATCTGAAGTTACAAAATTGATTCAATATGTAGAATACATAAATATCTAGTCTTCTAAAAATCACATGCACATTTATCTTTAGCACAGTTTTTTTTCTTTCCTTTTCGCAAACTTGAACAATAATGTACTTATAAGTTTATGTGAAGAGACACTAAGAAGATACGGTTTGTATTGATTGAGATTAGAAAACTACAGAAGTTTTGGAGGGATTGTTTGTTTGTTTTGAGACAGAGTCTCACTCTGTCACCCTGGATAGAGTACAGCAACCTCCCACTCCTGGGTTTGATCCATACTCTTGCCTCAGCGTCCCAAGTAGCTGGATCTACAGGCACACACCACAATGCTCGGCTAGTTTTTTATATTTTTAGTAGTTATAGGGTCTCCCTGTTACTCAGGCTGGTCTCAAACTGCTGAGTTCAACACTCTATCTTCCTTGGCCTCTCAGAGTGCTGGGATTATAGGCATGAGCCACCATATCTGGAACCTATGGAGTATTTAATATTTAATTATTTTTCACAGTTAAGCCTTTTTTTGCATTACCTTCTTGTCATGATGGTTCAGTTTTCGCAAGAGTTTAGTATTAGCTCTTTATTAATCTTTAGGAAATGATAGTAGCTGCATTTATTGACTACAAGCAGCATATTAATTTGTGATGCTCAATTATGTCTTACTCTTTCCAGATGTTTGTATTTTTATTTGTTTACATAGAATACCATCTATCTAATTATTTGCCTTTAAATAATTTATATCTTTATTGTGGGTCACCTGAAATACAGTGGCCAAAGTTCCACTCCTTATTCCAGTAAAATAAGACTAGAAATTTGCACAAACCAAAATCATTGAATTGGGTTTCTGATAGTTCTCTTAACTTACGGAAAAATATAGTCCTCAGAACATAGATGAGTCCAGGTGTTATTTCTTTTCCAACACCTTGCCATGAATGAAATGTATTTATCTATATGACAAATTCAAAATTTGGATTGAGGAAGTCACTAATACTTGTGTATATAATGAGTAGAAACTGTCTTTCCATTTTCCCTTCTCCTTTTTTTCAGACTATTAATATTTTGAGGATAGTATTCATTTATTCTGCACCTCAAGAAATCTCTTTACTTGACTACCTAGTACCTAGAATTTATCAATCTAATGAAAAAAATCTACCTATGTTGAGAAGACTTGGGAAAACAGATTAAGTTAGCAAGGCATAGTATCACAAGTCTAAACTTTCTATTTATTCAAGATTAGAATTTGTGATTGAGTTTCATCTTGTTTTACCTTTAATTTATTGGTATAGTCTAATTGAATGAAAAATACAATACTATGAGCATTTTAAAAAGTTTCTTAATACAGCAAAGTAGGTGTTTTCATTATCATTGGAAGAGATAGAGGAATGCGAGTCAAGGATCAACTAGATGGAATGTAGAAAGCAATTTTTGAGAACTAACCACATTACTTATTCCACTTACTCTAGTCATTCAGAGCTTCAAGCAGATCATCAAATCCCTCATTAAATAAGCAAGCATATATAATGCAATGAAAATTTAGTGTGAAAAATAAGAGCTTTTTTTTTTTTTTTTTTTCAGTTTTTGGCTGGGGCCCAGGTTTGAACCCATCACCTCTGGTATATGGGACCAGCATCTTACTCCTTGAGCCACAGGTCCTGCCCAATAATAGCCTTTTTAAACAACCAGATCACTATTGTTAATTAGACATCCTCTTTAAAAAGAGTCTTCCAAAAAAATATTTTTACCCAGGGTTTCATGTCAATGTTTGAATATCAAGTTGATCACAGATTTAGAAATTAATGTCATGAGATAATTTGTCCTTTCCTAGTTTCATGAAAGTCTCTCTAGCTCATTAGATATTTTTGTAACAGTTATTTATTTATTTATTTTGAGGCAGTCTCAGTTTGTTGCCCTAGGCCAGAGTACTGTGACATCATAGCTCACAACAACCTCACACTCTTGGGCTCAAGCAATGCTTTTGCCTCAGCCCCCCTAGTAGTTGGGACTACAGGCACCTGCCATGACACCCAACTAATTTTTCTATTTTTAGTAAAGACAGGGTCTCACTCTTGCTCAAGCTGGTCTCGAACTGCTGAACTCAAGCAAACCACCCATCTGGGCCTCCCAGGGTGGTAAGATTATAGGCATGAGCCACTATGCCTGGCCTATAACAGTCATTTTCAGTTCTTTACTAGGTAGCTCATAGATCTGTATTTCTTTAGGGTATATTCATCTTTTTATCTCATTAAACATTGTCATAACAGTTATTTTAAATTTCTATTAGGTAGCTTATAGATCTGTATTTCTTTAGGGTTAGGTTTTAAGGTTTTATTTTGTTCCTTTGGTCAAGTTTCTTTGTATGTCTTGTAATCTTTTGCTATGATTTGGGTACTTGAACAAACAACTACTTCTGCACCTGTAATCTTAACACTCTGGAAAGCTGAGGCAGATGAATTGCTTAAGCTCAGGAGTTCAAGACCAGCCTGAGCAAGAGTGAGACTCCCTGTTTCTAAAAATGTAGGCATACATTGTGTTGGGTGCCTATAGTCCCAAGTACTCAGGAGGTTGATGTAAGAGGATCACTTGCGCCCAAGAGTTTGAGGTTGTCGTGAGCTATGATGCCACAGCACCCTACCAGGGGACAATGTGACAATATGTTAAAAAAGAAAGAGAGAGAGAGGAAGAAGAAGAAGAAGGGAAGGAAGGAAGGAAAAGAGGGAGGGAGGGAAGGAGGGAGGGAGGAAGGAAGGAGAGAGACAGGAAAAAACAACTACCTGTCCCAGTATCTATATACTGTCCTTATTCAGGGAAAAACCTCACTAATCAGCCTGGCTGGAGGTTTTGAGACCTCTAAAATGTCTTCTGATTTCATTCTTACTCTGGCATTTGCCTCCAAAACTGTAGCATGCTATTCACCTCTGTTTCCAGTGGTTCTGGCACTGGTACTGGTTCCAGCAGTGCTCTGAGTTGGGTGATATGGAGACCAATCTTGTGGGATCTTGTGGGCAGATCCAAATAAGATAAACATTAGGTCAAAATCCACAATTTTTCTTCTACCTGAAGTTAGGAGCCTTGGTATACATTTTACTTCTAATTGTTTTGCACTATACTCTACAGGAAAAGGGGCACAAATAGGCATACGTAAGGTCACAATTTTTTTCTTTTTTGAGTGCTGTAGCTATTCAATTGGCCTCTAGAGTTCTTATGGAAGTATACTGTTTCATATATTATTGCTACTCAATATCTTTGTGAAAGAAAGAGAGCCTAAATCTTCCTAATCCAACAACGTGATGACATTACTCTATATTGGTTCTTAAAATATTTTTCAATTCTTACTAATGACTCATTTCTAAACATTAGTGAGCCATTATCAATGATCTTAATCAACTAGGATAAAAAATATCAATGATACAAGCAACTAGGACAAAAAAAGAGAAATTTTCTGTAATAAGGCCAAGTACATTATTATTTTGTAATATTCCTCGTGGGGGTATAATGTGTATATATGTACATAAACATACACACATAATGTGTACTGTTTTAAAACATATTTCTAGTGGTAGATCACAAATGAAAAATATAAAACTCACTGTCAAACATAAACTAGCTGATTTATCTGAAATGCAAACATCTCATTCTGTATGGTATTTTCTATCTTTATTAATATAGGTTCTTCTCTTTTCTTTGTATAACTAACTCAGCCAGCTGCTGTCTGTCTCAATCCTCTTCACTGTAATTCTCAACACTGCTGCCAGATCTTATTCTGATCATCTTAGAATACAGTCTGGTTGTTTCATTCTCTGACTAAAATACATTAATTTCTGCAACATTTTCTTTAGTGTATCCGATTAATTTGGACAAATGCTTCCACCATTCTTTCTTTACTATTCTCTGGTGGCCTTATTGAATTCTCAGTTTCCCCAACATGCTCTTGTTCATGTTGCTTCAGTGCCCACTTCTTCTCTCCTTCTAAAGCAGGTCAATCTCATGCTTGCTGCAAGGACTTTGCACTTGTTATTTCCTGCATTCCCTTGACTTTACTCCTGGTTATTCTCATCCTTCAGTTTTGAAGACACAGTTTCCATTCCCAATAACTTATCTCTGACATAGAGTGTAGCAAAGAAAAATGTAAAACATGAATTCGGGTTTGAATTTCAACTAAACCAGGTAGTTTTTATTGGATGTTTTCACAAGTCTTCCATATTCTCCACCCCCACCTCATCCCATTCTAGGTCAGGTATTGATTTCATGAGTGTCAACATAATGTTCATTTAATTTAAAAATAAATTTTAAATCACCTATTCTTCTTGATTCTCAATATGTGTTATTAATATAATATTTAAATTAAATTTATTGAGATTTTCTGTTTAATCTTTGACATTCAATAAAAATATTAACAATAGTACTTAATATTTAATTAAGATAGTTCAAAATAGACCAATAGCATACCTCAATTCTTATCAAAGTACATATGTCTTATAAAATGTATAGTGTACAAAATGCATATTTCTGAGCAGAATTTCTATTCAGGTCCTTATAAATACTTTGTACAAGTTCTTGTTACATACAATAAACTGCATTGAGGGTTCCATTTCTATCTTTCTTGTTAGTATAAAGAAGGAATTTTGTATTCCTCTATTTTTGCTTAGTACTTAGCATAAGATCTGGCCTATAGCAGCTTCTCAGTAAATACACTGAATTGAACTACTCTATTTTCCGAGTCTTCACAATAAGTAAGAGAATAAATTAGAAGGATAGCAGTGGTAATGAAAAACATCTTACAGCCACCTGATCTTTGATAAACTAAACAAGAACATACACTGGGGGGAAGAATCCCTATTCAATAAATGGGTTAGGGAGAATTGGATAACCACATATAAAAGACTGAAACTGGACCCACATCTTTCACCACTTATAAAAATTGATTCAAGATGGATAAAAGATTTAAATCTAAGGCATGAAACAATAAAAGTCCTCAAAGAAAGTGTGGGAAAACACTTGATGATATTGGCCTGGGAAAGGATTTTATGAAGACTACCGTGACAATTGCAACAATGACAAAAATAAATAAATGGGATTTAATTAAACTGAAAAGCTTCTATACAGGTAAGGAGACAATAACCAAAGCAAATAGACAACCTTCAGAATGGGAAAATATATTTGCATATTCTGAATTGGACAAAGGCTTGATAACTAGGATTGACAGAGAACTCAAATTAATCAACAAAAGAAAAGTCAACAATCCCATCTACCATTGGGCAAGAGATATGACAGAAACTTCTCTGACGAAAACAGATGAATGGCTAACAAACACATGAAAAAATACTCATGATCCCTGATTATCAGAGAAATGCAAATCAAAACCACCCTGAGATATCACCAGTGAGAATAGCCCATATAACAAAGTCTCAAAGCTGCAGATGCTGGTGTGAATGTGGAGAGAAGTGAACACTTTTACACTGCTGGTAGGACTGCAAACTAACACAACCTTTTTAGAAGCAAGTATGGAGAATCATCAAGAACTCAAGCTAGACCTCCCATTTGATCCTGCAATCCCATTATTGGGCATCTACCCAGAAGGAAAAAAAATCCTTTTATCATCAGGACATATGCACTACAGTGTTTACCACAGCTCAATTTACAATTGTCAAACTCTGGAAACAACCAAAATGCCCACCAATCCAGGAATGGATTAACAAGCTGAGATATATGTATACCATGGAATACTATTCAGCCGTTTAAAAAGATAGAGACTTCACATCTTTGGTATTAACCTGGACTGAGCTGCAACATATTCCCCTTAGTAAAATATCACAAAAATAGAGAAGCAAGAATCCAATGTACTCAATTCTAATATGAAGGCAGTAGACAATTTAATACAAGATGGGGGGGGTAGGAGAATGAGAAAACAGGGAGAGGAGAAGAGGAAGGGGGTTGGGGGGTCACAGTGTATAGCACACCTCTTGGGGGCATGACACAATTTTAAGAGAGACTTTACCTAACAAATGCAGGTAAAGACTTAAGACTTTACCTAATTCTTTGTACCCTCAATGAATCCCGTCCCCATATATATATGTATATATATAATTATTATTTAGAATTCATTCATATATACATATATGTGTGTGTATGTGTGTGCACACATATGTGTGTAAACATTTTTCAAATAAAACCCAAACAAGAAAAATGTGTTGAAGAAAGACAAAAATTCAAAATTAAACGAATAAATTTGGCTATAAGGTTACTCTTTATAATATTGGAAACAAGCTAAATGGAATTATAATCATCTACATAAACAATTTTGGAAAACTAATGATGTAGATAGTATTTCTATATATTTTAAGTGAAACAAAAGTTGATAAAATAATATACTTATTCACTATATAGATACATATACTATATACAATTAGAAGATACCCATAAAAATACTATCTCAGGCTTATAAAATTTTCAGAGTTTTTTAATAGTCTTTTTCCATTAGTCATATATATGTTTGATAAATTTTATCATGTTGTAAAATGTATATTACTGTGTAGTAAGAAAAATTATTGTAATTTTTTGAAAATATGAGTCTGGGGCCCCAATCCTTGCCATTACAAAAGATTATGAGTATCCTAAAATAAAAATAGAAGTAAAAAGAAGTTGCAGATATAAATGAAGAAATAAGTAGTTATTTTTGCTTTGTATGTTCCTTCTCAATGTGAAATATTTTGATCATATAGAAACAATTTTATCACATGAATACACACTGAGAAATGTTTGTTTTTTAAAATGAACTCAAAGAAATCTCCACCACTAATCCAGACCTTTGCTACTTTTTATGTTAAAGAAAAAAAAACAAAAAGTAGATTTAGAATAAAGAAAAATCTCAGATTCACCCTTATGTTGTAGGTGAAAACAAGAAACACAATGTAACAGAAAGGAAATTCTTTGAGAACCTGGCCAATTCTAAGCAAACTACTTGGCCATTTTTGGAGACAGTACATCTATTTTGTTGGTGCTAAGACAAGTTCACAGTGGTTAGGGGCAGCAATAGCTGTGGTTGTTACAGTAGCAGAAAAAATATAAGAGAAAGAAGTATTATTTATTACCAATCAAAGAGCAATGACATGTGATAGATTCAGAGCTCTGAATGCATTTATTTTAATGACTGTAATGAAATTAATAAATAAAAAGTTTAAAGAAAAGCCTGGAGTGGAAGAAGAGAACTGAAAAATGCATCCTTGATTGGGGAGGAACCAAGATGGCGGTCTGTAGCCAGCTTTCTGCAGACGCTCCCATCCACAAAGAGAGTTAAGGGACAGAAGCTTAGCGAGAAAGCCAACAGTTTGGAGCTGAGCCAAGAGACAAGGTCGGGGAACGCACATCAACCCTGCTGGAGCGACCTGCCACCCCAAGGATACAAATAAAAGGTACAGAGCACATCACCAAGCGGACAGGAGTCCCCTCCCCCAAGAAAACAGCTTGCAGTATATGCCATACCTCCATACAAACAAGCGAGCAAAGTTCAGATGTCTTCCCACTCTACCCACCGGGATAGACCCTCTAAAAACTGGACCTCCTTCCCCTACTAGGGTGCCGCGGCACTCTCCTGCCAGGCATAAAGCTGTATAAAACTGTATATATTCTCTACCTGCAAGTTGGAGCTCCCGGCACTCCCCTCCACTCTCACCCTGAGGTCTGGAGGTCTGTCCCCCATGGAGTCCAGATTCTTGGACACTTTCTCAAAGGGTGTGGACAGGGTGCGGCTTGCCGCTGGTCTGTGCTATTCTCCCAGCTCTGGAGCCGTGAGAGGAGAGTAAGCCGAAAGGTGGCTGGCCGAAGCTTTGCTAAATTTCAGCCACACCTGGCCCTCAGGGGATGACAGATGAGAGGAAGGGCTGAAGCTCACAGACTGAGTCAAGACTATTAGCAGCCCAGCGTCTCCTCCACAGGGCAGAAATTCTGTGAACTTGTTCTGTTCTATCAGCTTTTTCATCTACTTTACATCAATCAGGGACAGGGCTGGAACTGAGTGAATCGTCCCAGCCCCTATCAACTACCCAGGTTGTCAGGCCTCACCTCCCACACTGCCAACACCGACATAACTGGTGGACTGGCTGAGGAGCCACAGAGCCCCGTGTGACCTAGGCAGGTGCAAACCTCTAAAGCATCTGCTCATTGGCGGGAACTGGATCACAGCCCTGCAGGGTTACCAGAGACTGGGTATGACAGAGGGGCAAGGTGGGGGAAAAGGCATCAACCTTCTCAGGCTAATTTATTGGCTGGGGGGGCCCTCCTGAGCTCACAGAATCCTGGAGCGAGTTATACTAAAGCTGCCAGCAGACTTCTGCTGTCTAGTCGCCACAGACTTTTCAGTTCTTTAATTTGAGGTTGGTACTGGCTGGGACAATTGATTGGTACCTCTTCAACTGGGCCAATCACCTGAGGACTTTCCAACACTGTACACTGGGTGTGTGGTAGTGGAAAGGTTTGATTTTCCTTTCCAATTGTTGTGGAATTGTTGTGGGGGGCATGATGACCTAACTGCTGGTTTTCCTTCACAACTCAGAATCCAACACAGAGTCACCAATTCTCTAGGGTAAGACAGAGACCAGCTGAAAATAAGACAGAGCCACTTAACCCCACCACATCAAGAAGGCCCCCAGTTGCACAGGCAGTAGCAAAGTACGGGTTGGCAAAACTCTAGGGCGAAAGGTACAAACACCAGTCCCAGCTTACAGGCAAAGGAAGGACTGGTCAATCACTACTCCTAGAACCCCCAACCCAACTTATCCTTACCTACTCACCCAGCCAAACGGTGCAAAATAAATATGGGGCAGAATCAGCAGAAAAGCTCTGGAAACATGAACAACCAG
>CAUYON010009131.1:0-39810 GCA_963573935.1 Arctocebus calabarensis
GAGCTTGCGGGTTCGAATCCAGCCTGGACCTGCCAAACAACAATGGTGGCTGCAACCAAAAAATGGCCGGGCCTTGTGGCGGGCGCTTGTCGTCCCAGCTACTTGGGAGGCAGAGGCAGGAGACTCGCTTGAGCCCAGGAATTGGAGGTTGCTGTGAGCTGTGATGCCATGGCACTCTACCCAGGGTGACAGCTTGAGGCTCTGTCTCAAAAAAAAAAAAAAAAAGATAATACATCTACAGTGGAGTGACAATCTATGCTTCCTGTAAGCTCTTACATGCCTTTGGGAAGTGGTTGATGGAGTTTGCATGAAGGCAGGCCCTAAGTCATAGTCTTTCACAACAGAAATTGATGATATTATATTCTTATTATTATTCAATTCTGATATGGAGAGAAATAACGGCAATAATTTGAAACTGGATCTTTGTACTTTTTCCTTATGGTCCTATTTTTTTTCCTAATAGATTGTAAACTTTATGAAAGATGGATTCTGTCTTTTCCTTATAATTCTCTAATTGCCATGGACACAATATAATTTTTGGAAATGCTGAAGCTAAATTTGTTTATAATAACTAAAGTTCTTATTGATTTTTGAATTGATTTGATTAGTTTGCATATATATTGTTTTTGTTGTGTTCAAGAAATTATGAATTTATGGCTTCCAATTAGGTCATAGAAGGTTAGAAAGAATACTTTCCCCACAATAATTCCAAGAAAAATTAAATTAATATAAGAAATGTTCATTTTTATTGACTTTTAAGAGATGAGGTTGCAAAGCAAGCAACTAGCCTAAATCCAAAGGCAGGCAGTCACATGAAGGAACAAATTCTTTGGGCAGAAGAATATGATAATATATAGGAACTTGAATCTACAATAAGAAACCAAGGTCTTCAGAAATGGTTAACATGAGAATAAGTATAAAATACTTTTCTTTGTAATTGATTTAAAAGATAATTAACTGTCTTTGAAGTAAAAACAGTAGGGTATTTTTGGGCATACAGTATGTTCGAAAATAAAAGTAAAATTATTACAACAACACATAAGGAAAAGAGGGAATAATTAGGGGTATATGGTTGTAAGTTACATAATAATGTGAAGTAGAAATATTTGAAGTTACTGTAATATATTGTGAATTTAATAGCAACAACACCTTTTAAAAGGTGCCTGAAAAATAAACCAATAGTGAAGATTAAATAGATAAATAAAAAAATACACATTTATTCCAAATGAAGGGAAAAAAGGAGGAAAAAGAACAGAGAACATATGGAAAATTATAGAAAACACTTTAAATTTGATGATTTTTATTCAGTCATATCAATTATAATATTAAATGCCAATGACCTAAACATGGAACTAAAATATAAAAATTGGCAAGTAAGATAAAAAAAAAAACAGGACTCAACTATATGTTGCTACAAGAAACTCATTTCAAATATAAAGACTTAGGTAACTTAAATGAAAAACGAAAGCTATACAGTGCTAACACGAATCAAATGGAAGCTGAATGGAATGGTTAGACTAGTATAAGGCAAATAGACTTCAGAGTAAAGAATGATCCCTTCTATGAAGAGAAATACTATATAATAATAAAGGATTAAATTAACCAAGAAGACATAATTCTAAATGTATGTCTCCCAAAACCAGAGCTTAAAGTACCCAAATCAAAAGCTAAAAGAAATGGAGAAATAGAAAAATCCACAAGTTAAATTGGTGATGGGAACATCTCTCTTCATAAACCAAATAAAAAGAAAATTTATAATGATTCAGGACACCCAAATTACATTAGCAATAACATGAGCTGAGTGGCATTTACAGGACACTACACTTAACATCAGCAGAATACATATTTGTTTCAATTGCATGTTGAACATTTACCAAAATGCTTAATAAAACAAACTTGAACAAATATGAGAGGCTTGAAACCAAAGTATTTTTTACCATATAGATTAAATGATAAATTACTCACACAGTATATCTAGAGAATCCCTAAATACTTTACATTTAAAAAATACAATTCTAAATATATAAGTCAAAAAATAAAAACATTGAAGTTATAAAATACTCAGTGTTGAATAAAAACATAAACATCTGAACATTTACCAAAACACATAATAAAGCAAACTTTAACAAATATGAGAGAGTTGAGACCAAAGTACTTTTTTGCCATATAGATTAAATGATAGATTACTCACACAGGATATCTAGAGAATCCCTAACTACTTTACATTAAAATAAATACATTTCTAAATATCATAAAAGTCAAAAAATAAAAACAAAGCAGTTATAAAATACTCAGTGTTAAATAAAACCATAAACTTCAAAATTTCAGTGGTTAAACTAAAGCAATGCTTGAGGAAAATCACAAAGATTAAATCTTTATATTAAAAAAGAAGCAAGTTCTGAAGTCCCACAATAAGAAGTGGAAAAATACAAGAACATTAAATGCAAAACAAGGAGAGAAAATTAGCATTGAGAACAAAATCCATTGCATGTTGAGAACAGAAAAATAATATAATCTATGAAACTGAAAGTTACTTCTTTGAGCAGGTCAGTAAAATTGGTAAACCCATAGCTAGATTGACTAAGGGTAAAAAAGAGAGAGAAAAATAATACTAAATGGGCACATGTAAGGGTACCAGGCCACCCCCTGGATGGAGGGCTCAACTACAACTTGAACTTTACCTTAGAAACAAAAACAATGTTACCTAATCATTTGTGCTCTCATATTAATCTGACATTAAAAAATGAGGTGAAGGATGTATTAACTAGTTTGATATAATCATTCCAAATTGTATATAAAATCAGCACATTGTACCCCATAAATGCATTAAGTATACATGATCTATGTGTTTATGACTTAATAACAAAATTTCAAAAAAATAGGAAAAGGAAAAAGGAAAAATTCAAACCACAAAAAAAAAAAAAAAAGAAAATGGGAGAAGTACATTGTCGGCAACATAAATGACAAGCAGGACATTAGCATAGAAGCTAGAACAGACATTAAAAGGGTGATAAGGGAGTGCTACAAGTAATTTTACACCCATCTATTGGACAACTTGGATATACAACACACTTTTATTATTTTTTCCTAGAGAAAAGTAGAGGGAAAGATGCTTCCAGACTCATTTTTTAAGATCAAGATTACTCTGAATCCAAAATATAAAAACGTCAAAAGAAAAGAAAACTAGACAGAAATAATCCTCTGTTGTATCCCATCATGAAGGGCTCAGAAGCCAATGTTTTTCTCTGGACTTTTCCTGTTCTGTCTCTCAGTCCTATTCTCCTCTGAGGCTAACCATAAAAACTAGCATCATTCTTCCCCAAAATAGGACAAAATGTCAGAACACTTTTTCACAAAAACTAGCCATAAAACTTAAAATTATTCTGTGTAAACTGGCCATAAAGAAATTATCAGTTCTGTCTTATTTGACTGTAGGTCATGAAACCCCCATTTTAGAGGGGATCCTGCCTCACCCCCAGAGGAATGGACACTGCTTGGAGGCCAAGAAGAATCTAGACAGATAGGCCTTGCTGGGTCTCTCCACTCAGTCTATTAGCGTTAGATCATACCCTTTTTTTCCAATTATATTTCTATATGACCGTTTACACTTTTGAGAAACTAAGTGTAAAAAATGAACAATTTCCCCTATATCTTTGGGTCTTCATTTTGAAGGCTCCCAGGTATACACATTAAATATATTTGTATACCTTTTCTTTTGTTATTCAGTCTGCTTCATGTCAGTGACTTTCAATAAATTTCCATGTCTTTGGCCCCTATACCTCATAAAATTAGATATAAAATTCTTAATGTTTTAGCACATCAAAGTCAGCAATATATAAAATGGATAATGTATCATGATCAAATACAGGTCAACTCATGAATGTTAGACTGATTTGTTATTCAAAATTCAATCAATGTAATTTCGCTTATCAACAGAATAATTTTAAAAGTCTTTAATCTTCTTTACAGATGTCCTAAATGCATTTGACATGAGTCAAAATCCTTTAATAATGCTAACTTATCAATCTAACAATAGAAGGAATCTTTCTCAGTCCAATAAACAAATCTTCAAAATAACTACCGCTAACATAATCCTAATGGTGAGAGAATTAATGATTTCTTTCTAAAACTGGAATAAGGCAATTATGGCTTTCTTTTTATATTTACCAATTTATTGGAAGTGCTAGCCAGTGCAATAGGGAAGGAAAGTAAAATAATAATAATGATGATGATAAATACACAGATTGCAAAGTAAGTAATAAAATTGAATCTATGTGCAAATGACAGTGTTGTCTACATGAAACCCCCAAATTTCAAAACTCTCCTTAGAAGTAGTAAATGGAATATTGTAGGACACAAAGTCAATATGTAAATATCAACAGTACTCTGCATACTAACAATGAACAACAAGCTGGAAATTGAATTTTAAAAATATGACATAAAATAGCACCAATAAACAAGAAATACTTGGGTATAAATGTAGCCAAGTATGTACAACAATGGTATTCTGATAACTACAAATTCCTGAAAAGAGATACTAAACAGTACATGAATAAGTGATGGACTATATCATGTTCATAGATTACAAGGCTCAATATTGCTAACATGTAAATTTTCCCCAAAACTATCTATAGACTCAATACAATTTCCATCAATTCCCAGAAAAATTTTATTGAAATTGGCAAGCTCATTGTAAAATGTATCTGATAAGGCAAATATATTTTCTCTTATAAACATTAATAACATATAAGAAAAAACATAAATAGTCAAAGATATTTTGAAAGAGAACAGATTTGGAATCAAATCACTGAATATAAAGCTACAGTAATCTAGATACTGACAAATGATGGGCATATAGGTCAACAGAAGAGAATTTAGACTCAGAAATAGATCTACATATATGAAAAATTGATATTTGACAAAGGTAGAAGAGCAATTCAATTGAGAAAGGGTAATGTTTTTAAAAAATGGTGCTAGAACAATTATATCTCCATATGCTAACAAAAGACTTTCACTCATACTCATGTCTTAGATGCAAAAATTAATTCAAAATAGATCATTGTTCAAATATAAAACCTAAACTTACAAAGCTTTAGAAGAAAAAAACTGGGAGAAAATTTTTGTGCCCTGGGATAAAGCAAAGATTTCTTTTATACAAAATCAAAAACAATATATAAAAGAGAAAAATGAGAAAAACTGGACTTTTTTCTAAATTAAACTGTTCTATTCTTCAAAAGATTTTTTTTAAGAGAATGAAAAATAAAAGACTACAAGAAAACCTTTGTGATACACATATCTGATCATAGACTTGTATCCAGATGCTGTAGGCAGAATTCTAAGATGGTGCCCATTGTTTTCACACTCTGAATTATAAATCTTATATAATTCTTCCCCCCTTGAGCTTTGACAGAATCTTCTAGTATGATGGGATAGTTACTCCAGTGATCAGATTACAGATTATGGGGGAAATGTGATTGATATTCACTTTAGTTTCAAGTATCCATAAGAGAAGTGAAAGGGAAATTCTTCTGGTTTTGAAGAAGTCAGCAACCGTGTTGTGGGAGGGATACTTGACTAAAACAGAGGGTGGCCTCTACTGGTTGTGAACAGCTCCTGGAAAGCAGCCAGAAAGAAATTAATGACTTCAGTCCTGCCCACACAGCAATGAACTGAATTCTGTCAACAATCTGAATTTAGCTTGGGAGAGGACCCTGAGCTCCAGAAGAGAACAGATGAAAATACAGCCTACTGACCCCTTGCATTAGTAAAACTTGTGAACTCTGAGCAGAGAACCCAGTTATGCCATGGCCAGACTTTTGACATACAATCTATGTGATTATAAATGTGTATTATAAGCCACCAAGTTCGTGGTGATATACACAGCACTAGGAAATAAATACAACAGAAGATATAAACATGTAAAAACCAATAATGAGAAAATAAATAACCCAATTAAAATTTGGCAACAAAATTTTGAACAGACATTTCACCAAATCAAAATCATTAATCATTATGGAACTGCAAATAAAACTACAATGAAATCCCACCATATACGTAGAAGTTTTACTAATGCAAGGTGTCAGCAGGCCAAATAAACAAACAAATAAGATTTACTGCCAATCCCAAATTCAGAACAGTTATGACTCTCACACATTAATCATGAAAATGAAAAATGCCAGTCATTCACTTTGGAGAACAGTTTTCATTTTCTAATAAAATATATACTTATACAACCTAGCAATTCCATTCAAGGGAAATGAAAACTAAAGTTCACATAAAAACCTGTACTCTACATTTTATAGTGGTTTTTTCATAAGTACCCAAAGCTAAAAACAAACTGGATGTCCTCCAACTAGTATATTAGTTTTTCATTACTTCTATAAGAAATTTCTACAAACTTACTGGTTTAAAACCACAGAAATTTATTATCTTACATGTCTGGTGGACAGAATTCTAGAGAGGACTTATTACACCAAAGTCAAGGTGTTCGTAGACTTGCATTCTTTTCTGGAAGCTGTAAGGGAAAATATTTCCTCTCTTGTTCAGGTGTTAGCAGAATACAGTTCAATGTAGATGAAAACTGAGGTCACATTTCCTTTGCTACCTTTAGACTCTATATGCCTTTTTCTGATTCTTACATACAGTCCCTTACATCAGAACCAGTACAGGGCATCAGATCCTTCTGATGCTCCCATCTCTAATGTATGTGAGTATATTTGGCCCATCTGGATAATCCAGGATTACCTGGCCCTCTCAAGGTCTATAACTTTAATCACATCCGCAAAGTCTCTTTTGGCATGTAAAGTAACATATTCACAGGTTCCAGGATTAAAACATGAACTTTTTCAGGGGTGGGGGGAATTGATTAGTTTACCATCTACAACTGGTGAATGAATAAAGAAAAAATAATATATCTATGGAATATTCAGGAATTTAAAAAAAAGGATAATAATACATACAGCAACATGAATAAATCTTAAACCTTCTGCTAAGTAAGACAAGCCAGATTCAAGAAGCTATAGGTCATCTTATTTCATTTATTTCTGGAAAAAGCAAAATTCTAGATATAGAAAACAGATCAGTGACTTCTCAGAGTTTGGGTCCTGGGGGCAAACTTGACTATACTGAGCAGAGAGGAATTCTTTGGAGGTAATGGAACTGTACCATATTTTCATTGTGGTGGTGGTGAACTGTGTGCATTTGTTAAAATTTGCAGAACTTAAAAAATGTGAATTTTAATGTTTTCACTTTATACCTTAATGAAAATTAATGTATTTTTAACTGAAAACTTACTGTTTGTAAATTTACTTGAACAATGCTAAAAGAATAGAAGCATAAAACCAGACTTGACTGATACCTATAAATAAGAAGAATGAAATTTTAAGAAAGAACTGAGGACAGTGTAGCAGATATAGATGAATTTATGGATAATCACAAATTTCAATTATAAATGAATACATACAATACATAAATAATACAGTACATAAATGAAGGTGATGTCTATATCTGGGACATTATATAAGAAACAGAGAAACCCAGATCATTTTGAGGCCATTATAAAATTTATTTTAAAAATTAAAAAAACATAAAAGTCAAAAATAGCACAAGACAAATAGCTACTATTTTATGTTATATATGCATATATTCATAAACAAATTGCTAATAAATTGGAAAAAAACACAAAACCCCACAATTTATTTGGAATATGATATATTCCACTCTATCTCAGTGTCATATCATTCTCCAAACACAAAACAAACTAAAAACAAAACTGGAGGACCAGTTTCTCTAAAAACAAGCAAACAAGGGAAATAAATAAAAACACTTACTGAGCATGGTGCTGATAGCTGTGTTAGAAGCTGAGGATATACATATGCATGAGATAGAGACTGTATCCAAGTAAGCTCAGAATCTTAATTTGGAGGTTAAACCAGGATAGTGTGGTGGAAACTTAGAGAGGAGGAGTTTCAGGAGAAAGGAGTGGCCAAATAATACCACATTCTAGGTGGAAGACTAAGATGAAATTGTTTAAAATGCTCACATTGGGTTCAATTTCTGTTGACTTCTAAGGGTGGGAAAGGATTAGATTGAAATGGGTTAAAATCTTAATAGGCAGTAAGGAAGAAGAGAAAAAGTATGTGAGCAACTCTCCTGATAAATATACTTGGAGGGAAAGAGAGAGATAGACAATAACTGGGGATGGAGTTGGGGGTCGAGGAAGATGGAAGATACATAGTACTTCGCCATGTTTGTACCTCGGTGAGGATGAACTGGGAGAACATCAGTGTTCAAGGATCTCTCTCCTCTCTTCTCTGGTCTTCTTCCCTTCCCTCCACTCCCCTCTCCTCCCCTCCCCTCCCCTCCCCTCCCCTCCTCTCCCCTCCTCTCCTCTCCACTCCTCTCCTCATTAGAGACAAGAGAGATAGGAAAGGAACAAAATACTTGAATGAATAGAAGGGAACCACTTGGGGCAAGATACAAGTAGATGCCTTGGACAGTGGCAAGAGGGGCCTTCAAGCATCGCAGTAGCAGGAAGAAAGGAGATAGGATAGATGTAGGCATAATTGCAGATTTTTTTTGGTGGAAAGCTTCTGGCATTTGTACTGCCTAAAACTTTACAATACACGTTGCTTCTTTAAATGAAAATATACCCTTTTAGCCCTACTATAACTGCACGGGGAAGGAAAGAAGCTACTATTATGTATAAATCATGAAATGAAGACACGGAGATCAGATACATTGACTTTCTCAAGGTCATAAACTAGTAAGTGATCAGACAGGGTTTAAATCTCAATTTAAGTTTCTTTTCTCCATACCAAGAAAGAAAGTCAACATCAATATTATGAAACATGTCAAGCATTAATTCTTAGTCCTAGGATCAGGCAAAAATATTGCCAGCTTTATTCCCACATTACTACTTTTTCCCTACTGACTACTTACTGGGGTGAGAAAATGGTAGAGGAAGGTGGCTTTCCGTATACATGGAGGCAGGCAGAGAGATAGGCACATAAGAGGTATGGGAGATGAACTTTTTATGTTTAAATGGAAATCAGGCCTCTGGTGACACCTGACTTTGACTAGGCAGATTTGGCTTGTGCAGATATAACCAGCTGCAGTCATGAGAAGAAAAGGGGATGATCATTGTTGGTGTGGAGGCTGGTAAGTTTAGTCATGGGTATGTTGAACATAGGATGCCCAGCTACCTGTTGAGTGACTAGGGCTTAATCTCAACACAGTTTCCAGGGATAAGGATATAATTTGAGGAGTCATCATCAAATAGACAACATTTGTTGTGAATTAGAAGGTGGCAATAACTTGCATTGGAGAAAAATGTTTAAAAATTACAATAAGACTTATACACTCTCTTCCAATTCACCTGTTGTGATAAAAGCATTTTGAGTACCTGGGAGACCCTTTGAAGTGGTAAGTTTCTATGGAGATTTTCCCTTTGCCGAGCTCAGTTCATTATAGAAAATTTTAGGATTTATATTTGTCATATCTAAATGGCATTTATTTCAGGCACATAAATGGTCTCTACTGACAGGAAGCCATGCAAATGTTCCCCTTTTACAATTTACAAAAATTGCTTCTTATTTTTAGAGGGAGGGTCAAGCATTAGTGAACCCCAAGTTGAAAACAAGTCTTTGATAAGTTGATGGTTTAAAATTCAAAATAAATGGCACCATTTACAATATTAATAATTCCAGAAGACTTTTATATTGTGCATTGTAATTTTCAAAAGCATCTGAGAAAAATGTGTTGTCATAATCCTGAATGATATAGTGTAGCCATCATCCCATTTTTCCAAATATATAAGTGATGCTGGAGGGCAGACAGAGTGTCTTATACAAGGTCCCAGAGTCCAACACAGAGACTAGGTCACTTGACTCTTATCAGCTCTCTGCATTATACCACTTTAGGTCCCCTTAATAATGCTGAGAGCACTCTATTATGAATTCAGTGAGGAAATTGAGACATGACTGTAGTTTAATTTTAATAATTTATGGTTGTTCATAAAGCTGCAAGCCTATGTCTTACAAGATATTAAATAAACTGAAAGTTTAAGAGATAAGAACTTTTTCCAATAATTCTGAGCTAATAAGCTGTTGGGAAATCAGAAAGCAGTGGGGATGGGAAATTAGTCACATTTTATTACGGTACAGTTTGGAGCTGAGGAAATAACAACAGTGAATTTTGTTTTTCCAATGGCTTTTAAGTGATGCTGCAGATTCCCAATACAGTTGACTAAAACAACCTAATACATATACTTACTGAACTTCCCTTTAAGAAAGGAAAACTCAAAGGCTGTCAAGCATACCTAAATGATAAGGAGCTTAAGTAGCTATCAATTGCCAATATTGTCTTACTAAGACAGCCAGATACTTGTTTTGAAAGTTACACTCTACTGTTGGTCCTTTAAATCCCTATTTACATGAGCCCCATGGAATTAATAGCTTCTTAGAAAAAAATTATCTGTACTAAAAGCAGCCACAAACTTCGCTTTGAAGAATGTGGGAAATAATGATAGAAAGAAAACCACTCACCAGGCAACTGAGAGGTCCAGGGTGCGATTTGGTGGTCATCTTTATGTGGAGTGCTACATGTGTCAATCTCTTTTTTCACACTGTAAACTTCCAGAAAGCAGGATAAAGTCATCAAGTTGGCTGTGCCTGGTAACCCCAGGCTTCTAGAGCTAGTCAGGGGTGAAGAAGAGGAAGAGGAGTTAATACATTTAATTGGCTTATACGTGTTACCCTGCTTCATCTTTACAGCAGTCTTACAGCACAGATATCATAATTCCCACATCACAGATGAGGAGACCAGCTGAGAACATTGCAGTAATATGTCCGAGATCGTACGGTTATGAGATGGATTTGGAGTTCAATCTCAGTTTCTATGTCTGCAAAGTCAGGTAAGCGTTTGTTTTCCTGCCTTGTTCTGGACACATTATTCATCAAACTTGTACCTTGATTTGTGTGGTTCTCCTCTTCCCCATTGACCCTCCCCAGACTTTTTCAGGAAAAGACGTTTTTCCATTGGGAAGGAACACAGGACTTTTTATAGACTCCGGTTTGTCTCCTTAGAGTCACTTCTCACAATCTCCTTATCCCCCTCAGGGTGCTTCAGAGATGCCTTCTCTCTCCCCACCTAGTTCACAGCAGCCCTGGCTTTGCGAGCCCTTGAGAAAAACTCCATGCAAACTCCTCTTCACCAATGGATCAAGGAATCAGTAATTTATCACAATGGGAGGCTTCTTATGCGGACAGCTGCTTGGCTGTCCAAATGACATAATAAACTCCTGGATCCATAGCTAGACCCTCACTCTCTCATCAGACCATAGCTCTGTTTACTGTGTGTGCCCGTTGAACTTTTAGCTATCTCTTTTAGTTTTCTTCCTTTGGGGATTTTCTCGAGCAGGATAAATACCCATTTCAGATATGCTGCTGCAGGTTTCTTGCCGTCCTGTTCCATGCTTGTGAGCTGAAGGCTTGTTTTTCTTCACTTTAATATCCTACCGTTCACCACTGTTTCAGGGTAGTATGTCCATTCCCAGCAGGTATCCCATGGTTTCCCCAACTGGACTCGTCTTTTCCTCAGCTGAATCACTGCCCTATCCTCTTCTCCTCCACTCCTTGCTTTATCTCTGTCTAAATCAAATCCATCAGATGTCCTTGTTTGTGGGCCCTTTGGCCTCATAAACATCATTCTCAGTCTTTAGGATGATTCTGGATCTTTCTCCACTTGCAAAATTCTCACTCATCTTTAAAGCACCAACTTGAATGCTATTTCCTCTGTGAAAGTTCTTCTAACTCCTCAATACAGATTAAGTTATTTTTCCCCTTAGATTGACATAGCACTTAATGTGTATTTCTACTGTTGGAATCAAACTCTTCCCTTACACTTGTTCTCTCTCTCTCTCTCTCAACTATGAACTATAGAAGGCAGTTTTTCTGACAACTTCTCTCACATATTCTGCCTATGCCATGGGCTTATTATTACTCCTTCCTACTAGCAAATTTTATAGATTAGACTTGACCTACACCTTGGCCTTTTCTTGATCATACACTCATATTATTGTTTTTGAAAAAATACCTTAACTATTATTAATATTTATCAATCGCTCAGTAGGTAATAGATACATTGTCAGGCTTTTAACATGCATTTTCTCATCTGATTCTCAAACAACCTGGTAGAAATGATCATTATCTTCATGAAACCCATCAGGGTATTTGCAGCTCAGAGAATTTGAATACCTTTCCCAAGGTCACACAGATAGTTTTCTGGATCCAGACTAGTGACCTTGAGCAATGGCAGTATATCTAACACAGCTTCCTTGCTTGTTCACCCAAAAACTACCCAATTTTTTAAGTATTAAGTATTTGGAGAACATAAAACTAAACATGATTTTGATGAATTTTGATGGCGTTAGCTTGGCTTTTACCTTCCTGATTGTAACTTTCAAATTTCCTGATCTGCTACATGAATTGTAGATTCACTGGTATCAGTTTCTGGGTCTTCTTTACTTCCATTATTTCTTTTTGAAGTGTGGATAAAACAAATAGAAAGACTTTCTTGTTGGATGTTGTTTTTTCTCCTGTAAGAAGAATCTTGTGGCAGTAAACACCATGGCCACCCATTTCAGATTTTCCACTCTGGGTCATTTCTCCCTAGTTTATTTATAATGCCATCCAATTTAGAACACCAAATTTAATTAATAAAATTTATCTTCAGTAAGATTAATGAAAATTAGAAGACCAAAGGCAGCATTGACCTTTGTGGCAGCTCATTCTAACATGAAATATTGATCAAATCAATCTTTATGCTATTTTATTGTTCATAAGGAATTCTGTTGCAGGAAAAAATCTCATCGTGATGAACTGCTTTTTATTTTTTTAGATCATTTTAGAGATAATACTTGCCTTGAAAGATAAGGAGATTAGTTTGCCATAGAGTACAGGGTCAGGTCCAGACAAAGATGTATCCTACTAGTAGCAAAGAAAATCATCTAAAATGGAGGTAAAGTTATCAAGTCAAAGTCTGGAGTTACAGATAAGGATACAGAAAGTTAGGGGATGGAGTAGAAATGCAAGCGTCCAGTAATTCAAGGTCATTTGGCTATACATGAAGATTACACTCTTACATAATTCTAGTTAACTCCCAGGCAAGAGTCTTCCTCCTCCTGTTTTATTACAGGCGGGGTACAAGACTAGTCTATTTCTGCCTCCTCCTTGAGCATGTTTATAATCACATAAATCCAGAGTACTTATATTTTTCATCGGTGGAGTGTCAGTTACATACAAAAACATGTTGATTGAAAATGCTGCCTCATGAGAGAGAAACATTTCCAGATAGCACAGCAGAGATGATGTCAGTGTGAATTATGATACTTCATAACTTTAGGGAATATGAGAGATGCAATCTGCTCTGTGAAATTTGGATACCAAGTAAACAACTCCCCACACATGCACATAAACACACACTCAGATGCCAATAACTAGTAAACTGAGAAATAAGGCTTTGACAATGACAACAGGGCAGGGGGTGGAATATGAAGGCATTCACTAAAAAGGTCAAATTTGCATCCAACCTCCAGAAAGCGCCAGGTTGCCAATATCAGGCTGTGTTTAGATATCCACATGAGTACAGCATTCATTTATAGTCATGTAAGTTTAACTCAGTTTGCAGGATCGTTCGTGTAAGACTTTGAGGCTCAGGGGCATACACGTGCGTATACCTTACTGAGTCAGGAGAGTGCAAGGTAGACCTGCTAAACCAGTGGTAGGTGACACTGGATTGAGGGCTACCCTTTTTGCAGATTACAAAATATCATGTAGAAGACAAAGAATATGTTTAAATAATGTGACCTCATCGAGGTTGTCTACATTGAATGTTCTTCACTCAACATTGGCCCCTCAGTCTTAGCTCCTCCCTTAGTGTCTGTGCCATTAATATTCTATAATTTATTTTAATTGCATGTATCTCATATTCCATACCTAGAAAAATTCATGCAACTATTTACCTTAAAACAATGACATAGTTATTCTGACCAATGAAAGAGAATTCAGTCTGCCTTTTAGAGCCAGGTGTTGGTGAGGTGTAGGCCCTGCATTGAGCACTTCCTTCAGGTTGCAGCAGTGTCCTGACCCTTTCAGACATTGTGCTGCCGCTCTGAAGGGAACATGAAAGAGGATCTTAGGGGGAGATAACCTTGAAATGTGATTGGCTCATTACTACTAGTTTCTGCCACTAAGGGACACGAACTCCAAGTATTTACTGCATGAGTGAAATTAAGGAAAAATTAAACTTGTAAGCAAACCTATTATGCTACAGTGATTCCATTTTTGGCCTATGTAGTCAAGACCTATAAAATACAAAATTCATAAGCAGGAAATGGAGAACAGGGAATTCAAACACTATTCATTTAAATTCTCATTTCTGGAGGTATATTTAGTGAATTAGAGAACAAAAAATACTTCCTATAAATTCACTTAGTATTTTGCTACTCTGAATGCAGAAAACAGGCTTTGGGAAGCAAGTATTTC
Organism: Arctocebus calabarensis; assembly: GCA_963573935.1. Taxonomy (NCBI): domain Eukaryota; kingdom Metazoa; phylum Chordata; class Mammalia; order Primates; family Lorisidae; genus Arctocebus; species Arctocebus calabarensis. Next base: position 14,544 of record CAUYON010009131.1, read on the forward strand.
TCAATTTTATGGGGTATTGACCTTTGGAGAATAATAGCAAACCTATTAGTGGGGAACTATAAAATTATTCATTTATTGATTCTTCAGTTATGTATATGAAAATGTGACCCAGTGTGTGCTAAATTTTTCCTATGTGGCCTATATTGATATTTTAAAATCTGTGTATGAAATCACAAGCCAAAAGGGATTATGAAAATTATGGAGAATATTAAAAATTATATTTAGGGTGAAAATTCTCTGGAAATTATCAAAGTTTATAAGGAACTCAAAATAAATTCCAGGTGTATGATAAAAGTAAAATTATAAGTTACAAAATTAAACATGCATAGTTAATTATAAGTTACAAAATTAAACGTGCATAGTTAATGCAAAGAAAATGAACATTTTTTTTAATTTTTTTTTTTAATTTTTATATTTATTTATTTATTTTGCAGTTTTTGGCTGGGGCTGGGTTTGAACCCACCACTTCCGGCATATGGGACTGGCGCCCTACTCCTTTGAGCCACAGGCGCCACCCAAAGAAAATGAACTTTATGAAGTAATAAACAATAAGAATAATCATGAAGGCAAATACTAATATATTTCTCTAGATCAAAATTTAAAACCTCAATAGATTAATAATATTGATTTTACATATGAAATATGGACTGACAAACTTTCTTTGTGAAATATTTCTATAAACCAGTAAGGGAAGCACTAAAACAAAAAAATGTAAAGAATAATTTGTGTAAGAATAAATACTGCAGAATTATTAAAGATGCAAATTTAAATGAAAGGATATTATTTTTACTTGTTTAAGAAAAGACAAAGACAAAAAAGAGATCAACTATTCATAAAAGTATAAGAGGAATATAATACACATAATGATTATTGTTATAAATTGGTGTAAGTTGAGAAAAGTATTCAGCAATAAAGATTGAGCTTCAAAATACCAATATTGATTTGCCTAGAATTTTTACCATATTGTAAAGTAATATGTCAAAGAGTATTAAGAAGAAATGCATACAAGATATACCTACTTGAAAATTAAAAAGAAAATGATGGACAATATAAAAATTGCCATTTTGTTTTTCATTTTTTTAATTAATTAATTTATTTTATTTTTTCTTAGGCAGGATCTTATGCTGTAGCCCTGGATAGAGTAGAGTGCAGTGAAGTTATTAGCGTTCACTGCAACCTCAATCTCCTGGGCTCAAGCCATCCTCCTGCCTCAGCTTCCCAGGTAGGTGGGACTACAGGTGCACTCAGCTAATTGTTATATTTTTAGTAGAGATAGGTCTTGCTCTCTCACTCACATTAATCTCAAACTCTGGGCCTCAAGAGAACTACCTGTCTTGGCCTCTCAAAGTGCTATGATTACAGGTGTGACTCACCACACCTGGCCCCAAAACTTGTTCAATAAGTGCAAGTGTGCAATGGAATATTATGAAGGCATTAAAATATGTTTTCAAATAACATTTACTTTTAAGGGAATATCTTGACAATTTCTATAAAGAATATATTAATTTTTATAAAAAAGAGGAAGAAGTAAATGGAAATAAGGATGGTAATTTAGGTTGTGAAGTAGGAATAGTATTTTTTTAGTTTTAACCTGGGATAGATTAGAGAGACTGAGTCAAAATATCTCAGCGCTTTGGGACTGCATTCCTATTTGTGACACAGGAAGGAATTTTGACTGAGGGCTTTAATGAAATAAATTGAGCTATGTAAGCCATGGCACTTTGGACATGAAAGAAATGTGAAAAAGGGCGGCGCCTGTGGCTCAGCGAGTAGGGCGCCGACCCCATATACTGAGGGCTGCGGGTTCAAGCCCGGCCCTGGCCGAACTGCATCAAAAATTAGCCGGGCGCTGTGGCAGGCGCTGTAGTCCCAGCTACTTGGGAGGCTGAGGCAAGAGAATCGCTTGAGCCCAAGAGCTGGAGGTTGCTGTGAGCTGTGACTCCACAGCACTCCACCGAGTGCGATAGAGAGAGACTCTGTCTCCACAAAAAAAAAAAAAAAAAAAAAAAAAAAGAAATTTGAAAAGAAATAACAGAAGGTAGTCTTTGAGGACAATTGCTTAGCGAAGTTTAGTTAAATGTGGTGAAAACTTTGAAATCAGTGAGTTGTGGTTTTTTGTGTATGTGTGTGTATCTTAAATACCCAGATTACATACCCAACACTCTATCACCATGTGTCAATGTAATGAAGGCAATTTTCAATGTAGTATTGAAAATTTTAGAAGCAGGCCAAGGTCATCCAGTTAGATGCCAGAGAAAGAAACCAGCATAGCCTTAGGGATTCATCCCAACCATAAATTGCTCAAATGGAGATTCCACATTGGAATAGAAAACATGAAGTTTAGTGTGATGTCACATCTGAAATCAAGGCCTACCGAAGCTAAGTGGGAATCAGATATGGGGTCTTCAGTAGCTGTGTAAGGGAGCTCTATGAAAGATGGTTTAGTATGACATCCTGATAATAATTACATTTTTTAATGCCAGTATCTATACCTGGCACATGGTCGTTCAGATGACTGGAAATGAGTACTGAACTGAACAGTCAGAAAATAAATAGATGTATGTATGTTATTTAAATTAGGTGCTGCTGTATCATCTATTAAAGTTTCTAACAGATAGCATTAATTTAAAGAATTCATTCCATGGCCCAGGCAGCACTTACAGGAAATTTATATACTTAATTGCATTTATCCAGTTAACAGAAAAATTCAAAGCATTCAAACACAGAAAGGAAAGGAAGTTGGCAGCAAAAACTTCAATTGTAAGGAAGAAATTAATATGAGTAAAAGAAATGATAATGAAAAACATTTTCTAAATAAAATAAAGTCAAACTATTTTGTGTGTATAAGGCCTAGATGATAATTAAAAATTGACAAATATGAAAATAAAAGAAAGGAAATATAAATAACAATCTTAGGAATCATAAAAGTGTTGTATCTTCTTCCCTAAGCAAGTAAAAATCATTAAAATATTCTGTGTGTTATCATACCAATATATTGGAAAATACAAATAAAACAGATGGACTTTTAGGAAAATATGAATTATAAATTGATCTGAGAAGTTATAGAAAGCCAGTATTAAATATCATTTGTATTTAAAAAGTTGAAATATTTGTCAAAGTCTAGCCCTCAGAAATTTATCATTCTTAGATAGTTTTAAGCTTGAGTTCTACAAAATATTGAACAGAGAAATATTTTTAAAATATTCCCTAGCATCAGAATGAAGTGTGCAACTACTCATTTTATTATATGGAACTGGGATAATCTTTGACACACAAACTGTATAAACAAAAAGAAAAAATCAAGCATAATTTGAATACAGATAAAAACATATAAATTAAAAATGCAAATTAAAATGTTTAATTGTGAGTTTGACTATCACTGAACAGGGTCTTCAAGCAGTGATATATATCAAACACCTGCAATTCCTCTTAGCAATGCTGAGCTATTTCAACATTAGGTCATTTATTAATATAATTTACGTGAAGAAGAGAAACATGATTTTTTAAAATTAAGAGCAAAACAAACCAACAAAAAGATTTTCACTTCTTCCTGTGGTAGATTAACAAGAACTGGATGATCTTCCCACTTTTAATAGCTAAAATACTAGGTGAAATATATGAAAAATTATTCCTAGACGTTGGATAACAGGAAGCTCAAGAAAGTGATTCCTTAGAAAAGAAAAACAAACATGGTGAGGCCTACAATTGGCCCACTCCTCTCAACTACCTAGAGAGAGTTTCCATGTTGTATTGCAAGGAGAGAGAGACTAATTAATTAAATAGAAAATAGGAAACACAAAGCAAAAATATGATGAATAATGCAAAAGCTGCTTCTTCAAAAAGATCAATAAAATGGATAAAGTTTTAGATAGATTAATCATGGAAAAAAGGGAGACAAAGAGAAAAGGTAGAGATTACCAGTACAAGGAGTCAATTTTGTAAATCTTACAGACATTAGAAAGATAAAAAGAAATATTGTGACCCACTTTTTGCTAATTAATTCAAAACTAAGTTGAAAAGGACTAATTCCAATTCTCTTGCAAGGCTAATTAAATAGAAAAAGAAAATATGTGCATGAGTGAGTGTGTGTGTATAAATCTGTAGCTTAAAACTTCTCTAAGAAAATTTTCTAGCCTGAATGTCATTACTAATAAATTCTACAGCTGTTTTAAGGGACATATAATATCAATTCCACACATCCACAAAAACTCTCCCAGAAAATAGAAGAGGAGTTTATATCTCCCAACTCATTTTAGGAGAATAATATTACCCTGATGCCAACACCAAAGTCATTACAAATAAAAATAACTGCGGGCCAGTATCTCTTAAGAATATAGCTATCATTCTTAAAAAAATTAGCATTTAAAGCAAAATGTGTTTTGTGTGTGTGGGAAGGAGATAATATGCTGTGACTGTGAGGGGTTTATCCTGGGAATGAGAGGTTGGTTGAATGTGTTAAAATTAATCAATGTAATTTCCCATATCCACAGACTAAATCATAAAATTTACATAATCATTTCAATATGCTTAGAAAAAGGAGTGGTCAAAATAAAAACTCAATATCCTTCCTTTCCAAAAACTCTCAGTAAAGTACCAATGAGAACTTCCTCAGTGAAATAAAGAGCATCTACAAAAAACTACAACTAACATCACATGTACTTAATGTTGAAAGTGGGAAAAGAGAAAGGCCATTCACTCTTCAAGAGTTCTATTCAGCTCTGTTCAGAAGGTTCCAGTTTGTACAATAAGCAAAATAATGTCTCCTAGACATTTGTCTCCTAGATTAAAACTGAAGAAATAAAACTCTTTCTTTATTATGAAATAACATGATAACCTGTGAAGAAAATCTTAAAGAATCTACAAAACCGTCTACTAGAATTAATAATTTAACAATTCATGGTTAATTTTTATGAATGTTGGTGATCAGTAGTGTGAAATAGTCTGCATTTGTTTCTTAGACCAGTTTCTTTTTTTCTTTTTTATTAAATCATGACTGTCTACATTAAAGAATTTATGGTGTACAATGTGCTGAATTGATAAAACAGTGTGGAATGCTTCCATCACACTGATTAATGTAACTGTCAGCTCACTTGCTTATTTGTTGTGGTAAGACAGTTTTGTTGATGATACTGAAATCTACGATGGTATTTTTTTGCTTATTGTTGTAGAACAAGAGAGATTTGTTATGTACTCTTCAAATAACTTCTCCTTATAGACCTGTTATTTTTTGCTTTACATATTTTGAGCTAATAAAATTTTATTCATAAAAATCAATGAATTTATTGCTAGTTTGATATGCTCTTAAGTTTGATATACAATTATTTCTATTGTTTTCAGTTTTATAGTTTTCTTAGATTTGTGTCATTTCTATTTTCTGAATATGTAAAAAATTTACAGAGTTCGAAAGGCAAAATTGTTCTCCCTTCCCCACAGCACGGCAGAGCTCCAGTCCACTGCAGAGCTCCAGTTCCCTGCACCCACCGAGGTGAGTCGCTGGTGTGTGGCTCCTTCCCCAGGCTCCTTGTCCTGACTTGTTGACCTGAACAGAATATGTTTTTTCTTACAGCCTCATTTCATCTTTTATAAGGATATTAATAGTACACTAAGCATTTTGTAACGTTGTACCACAGGAGTCTTTCAGCATCTCTAAGTCATCAAATTTCCAGAAGAGAATCTCTCAGGATTGTGTCCTATTAACCTCTAATTTTGGAATCTAGGACAAACTTCGTGTTGTTTGGTTTCTTAGTAAATTGTTATTGAATGAAAAAGGGAATTGTTCTTCTCTCTTATCCTGTATTATTTAATCAGTAATTACAGTTATTGACACTGTAGGCTGAACAATCTTTTCTCATAGAGGCCTGTCTTTTGCATTATGGGCATTTAGCAGCCTTTCTGGCCTCTGACTACCAGGTGCCAGTAGCATCCGCTCCCACTCAGTCCTGGCATTCAAAATTGTCTCCATACATTGCTAAATGTTCCCTGGGCTGGGAGTCACTCCTGATGGAGAACCATTAATATTAGAAAAAGTATTTTGTTATGTTAACAAAAATGATATAGTTTGAATATCAGATTTTTAGCCAACGTGGTTGATGTTTGTAGAGAAAAGGAAATTACCTGCAATTACTTCTTTCCTTGATTGAGTCCCTACTTGGCATTTTCTTGAGGAGTAGGTAGTTCAGAGAAAGAATCTTTCTAAACCCTTAACAGTGATAAGAACAAGCCAGTGGGCATTAATGGAGAGTGTATATGTGTGTGTGTGTGCGTGCGTGCATGAGAGAGACGGGGGTGAGGGGGAGAATGAATGATACTTTCCTGACTTTCCTGTGTGGCTGCAACAAAGTCAGTTACCTGAGTCTGCAGAATGTGCCCATGCTCTGCCTTCTCTTCCGAGATAGTCAGCATCACCTACCTTTCCTCTCCTGGCACAAATGAACCGTGGCACCAACACCCATAAGAAGCTTAGTATCAGTCTCGAATAAAGCAGTTGGGCCAGTCATGTGGTGGGGATTTATGAGTCCTGGTGACAAAGGAAATGAAAACTCTAGCTGGGAAAAGGCTGATAAGCTCCATTAGTGAGGTTTGTATGGTTAGTAATGCAGCTTTTCTTTGTTCTGCCAAAATAGTCACTGTTTTCTTCCACTCCATGTATCACTCTGTTTCTATTGACTGATATTTTTAAACATGTTAATTACTTAAGGGCAAGGGAGGCATTATTAAGGATATGTCAAAATGAAGGCTTTTGGAGAAGATACTTCATTCAGAGAGGAGCTGATGAAAAATGTACACAGGCAGGAACATCTGCCTCTTATTAAACTGGTTAGCAAAGCACTGTCCTTTTTTCAACCAAAAGATGTCTGTGCAGAGTAAAATTTTGTGCTTGGGGATACTAGTACGACACAAGGCCTGTCTCTCCAACAGCTGAGCATTAAGGTGACCAAGTTAGAGCCTTTTTGAAAGTGAAAGAGGTGCCATTAATAAATGTACTGGATTATAAGCATGATGAGGAACGAATTAGGTCTGAGCCAGATGAATTGCCTCCAAATTTTATCATGTTGTTGGGGAGATAAAATACCTAACCAATAAGATTTATATGACCTTGTGCTTAGAGGTATGGCAGATGAAACACTGAATTATTGAAGAGGGGTAGAAAAGTGTTGAATTCTTGTATTCTGGAAATAGGAGATAGGAAGAGGAAATAAAATTAGTGAAACCCTCTGGAATAAATGATGAACATTGCATAAGCACCAACTGCATGTCATCTGTGCAGAACAGAGCATGTTCCCACACAAAGTCTTCTTGAATCTCACAGTCTTCCAAGGGAAGCAGTTTTATACAAATCAAATGCTGTAGCTTAGTGATGCATTGGTGATATTGTCATTAAGGCTAAATCGGTTCAGTTCAAAGATATTTGCTGAGGATGTGTGTCAGAGAGCACTCGTTCAGGATATAAAGAGCATGCCTCTCTTTGAGAAGTTTACCATGTGTAGGAGACACGTGCAGTCCAGTAAGGGATTTTGCTTAAGGGAGGTTTTAGAATCTGTTTTAGTAAAGGGACTGATTATTATCCTCATTGCATTTTTCAGGATCTAAGGAGAATGAAGATTTTACTTTATTTCTGAAACTTGTACTTTATTATAAAGCTAGAAATACAGAAGTATTTAACAGAGGCTCTTGGTCAATACATATGGTTTTTTGGGTTTTTTTTGTAGAGACAGCATCTCACTCTATCACCCTCAGTAGAGTGCCATGGCATCACACAGCTCACAGCAACCTCCAACTCCCAGGCCCAGGCGATTCTCTTGCCTCAGCCTCCTGAGTAGCTGGGACCACAGGTGCTCGCTGCAATGCCCTGCTATTGTTCTGTTTTCCAGTTCGGCTGAGGCCAGGCTTGAACCCACCACCTTCGGTATATGGGGCTGGCACCCTACTCGATGGGGCAGGTGCCGCCCCAATACATATGCTTTTAATAAGTATTAATGCATAAGGTGTTGTAGCTGTGTTATTTAATCCTGAACGCATGTGTTATTATCTCATTTTACAGGTGAAGATGCTGGGATTTTAAGTGGCGATGACAATTTTGAATCATAGGCTAAAGGAGAGCTGGAAGTGTGAACTAGGTTTATGCAACACATTTCCCTCAAACTCACTTTGACACCTTTCCTGGAAAATGGACAACGAAGTGTAGGTGGATTCATGGCAGTGGCAGAGGGAGCATTCTTGAAATGCCCACCCAAATGTCAGGACAATGCTCAGTCATAGACAGTGCAGGTGGCAGTCCCTTTTTTATGTATTCTATTCTATCAAATATAGTAAAATATGTTTCTTTTAAAGAGATTGCAGTTTCTTTGTGTTAGACAAATGGCAAAGAAAGACCAGATTGAGTCCGCTGTTTTCCTGCTCATTGTTTGTGCCATGTGGTGGACAAAGAGCCTACATAATTTTCAGTTTATTTTGAGAGTCAAAGGACAACATTTTTTTGTCTCTCACGTTTAGTAATATTTATGATATTATTCTTTCAAATCTAAGGGATAAGAAAAAAAATGTTGTCTTTATTTCTAAAGATACACATAAGCAAGTCTGGATTCAATAGCAAAGGGAAGGGATTGGAGAGATGATTTTACGGAGACACTTTGGGTGGCCTAATGAGGACAGTTGGTGACTTTGTGGCCTAAGCAGGAAGATGAAGGAGTGAAGGAAAGAAACAAGACAGCAACAACAAGACAAGTCATTAAGTTCTCCTTAGGAAGGATTTTGGTGGCATCAGCCCCTTGAGTAAAGGAACAGAAAGAGTGAGGTTCTATCTTGAGGTTCTCATATAAACTGTACCATTAGCCAATAGCAGATGAAGGAAAGTTTCTCCTTGTACTTTGTCCAGCTAATGCATGATGATCTAATGCCATAGGTGACAGAAGTAGGAATTGCATATCAATGGCGCTAATAGTGAACAAGATACAACAATTATATTCTTCCTGGAGAAGGAATACTCATGACTACCTACTCCTGTGCTCAGTTTTGAAAGTAAGATCTGGTAAGAGCTGTGTACCATCTAAGACAGAGGGTAATCCAGGTCACCTGCCTGGCTGTTGCAAGGTTGTTACCAGGATCTCACTTTCCTGATTTTCAACACAGTTCTCTTTCCCTACTCATGTGGCGCACCTTGTTTATCCCCATACCTCCTGCTCCCCAGCCCACTTAGCTCAGGTATGCCAGTGGTGATGGTTAATGTCTCATAAAATCTATGGTCCAGGATAGTATTAATGAGTTCATTTATAGCAGAAAAATGGGGCTTGTCCCTTTCCCCAACCAGATCTCTTTTCCTCAGCCTATGTAACTTGCTTAAGTTGAGGTGGGTCCTCCATATTGTCTGACCTTGACACTCTCTTTTATTAATTACCTGGGATTTTTATGTTTCTAGGAGAAGTGGAAATATCAATTGTTAATTCTCATGGAGCAGTTGTGATTTGTTTTAGAGAAAATCTCAACCCTAAAGAGAAATCAGAAGATGTTAGCATCCCTACAGAGGAGGAATAGGCCACTTTCTTGAAAGTCTATGACTAAAGAAATGACGTAGCATTTGGTACAAAATTTATTTCACAGAACAGATTAATGTCATGGCCAAGAGCTTTTTCTTCTCTTTTTTTCTTTTTGTGTTTTTTTTTTGAGATAGAGTCTCACTATGTCACCCTCAGTAGAGTGCTGTGGTGTCACAGCTCACAGCAACCTCAAATTCTTGGGATTAAGTGATTCTCTTGCCTCAGCCTCCCAAGTACCTGGGATTACAAGCACCTGCCACAATGCCCAGCTATTTTTTGTGGCCTGGGCTGGGTTTCAACCCATCATCCTTGGTGTATGTGGCTGGCGCCTTAACCACTGTGCAATGGGCTTGAACCCTTTGCTTTTTTCTTGGTGAAAGCTTCTGGGCTGATGGAGCAAAGACAAGGAGAATACTATTACTTGGCATTGTTTAATCAAAGTCAAGACTTTTGTTGGTGGTGTTCAGGGAATATCCTCTACTGTTCAGGGAATATCCTCTTAGGTTGACAATTGGCTATGAACAATGGGAGCTGACTAATACATAAGTTAACAAGCTCTCGTGGTACAATAGACAAGTCAATGTAAACTGACTGCTAGTGGATACCTATTGCAGGAAGTTCTACATCATGGTCAAGATATAGACCATGGTACTCTGGTACAAGCTGCCCTTAAATCCTAAATCCGCAGTTTTCTAGTTACATAACCTGAAAATAAAGTACTTATGCTGTTTATGCCTTGATTTTTTCACCCATAAAATGGAGATGATAAAGCACTTATTTCATAAAGGTTCATCAGGGTATTATGAGAATTAAATGAGTGAATACACATAAAGCAGGGCCTGGTACATTATAAGCCCTTGATCAATGTCAGCCCTTATTAGAGACCTAGTCTGGTTAACCTGGCTGCAAACCATCCTTTGCCAAGAAGCCTCTCTTGATTAATTCCTTTCACATCCAGTATTCTTCTCTTGTGCCATTGAATGGTGAAGACTTTCTGAGAAGCTGACAATCTTAGTTTTAAATCCTGGCAATGACATTTGTAAACCACGTTACTGGGGCAGAATATGACACTTTTTTAAACCTTTTGCCCATACCCATAACACATAAAGAAAGTAACACATACCTGTCAAGGTCATTGGGAGAATTAAATAAGATAATGGAGGTAGGGTTTAGTAGACTAGAGGGTAGGTTTCCATAAAGGTGAATAGCCCCCCCTAGTGGAGGACTCACAACTTTTTGCTTCTGGAGTATCATCAACTTCACTTCTGGGGCTCCACCCGGCTGCCAATGTGATCATTCCACATTCAAATGCTTGGCTTCTGATACATGGACTAAATTCTAATTTGGAGGGTATTCTATGGGGAACAGAAGAGGGCATGAAACTGATATTGTTAATGCAGTTTCCTTTCAACAAATATTTATTGAATGGCAACTGCATGTCAGGCACTAAGAGAGTAGATTTTGAGTGTTCTCACCACACAGAAGAATTGTAAGTCTGTGAGGTAATGCATAGTTTTGGCCATTCTACTATACATGTTATTTCAAAACACCATGCTGTACACAATAAATATATACAATTCTTATTTGTCAAATAAGTAAATGAATAAATATGAATAAGTGAGGAGAGGGATTTATATTCTAAATGGAAAAAATAGTGGGAATAATGTGAATTGTAAACAAATCTTGTTCAGAAACACAGATATCCAAAAAATTAAAATTAATGAAAGTTAATCTTTATTTTTACTGAGCAAAAAATAATAATTAAACTAACTCTTCAAATTCACAATAAGCTTAGTCTGTCTTCACTAAACACTCACTGTTTGCACGCCTTCAGGCCTTCTCATGATTAATGATGAAGTTAACCTGAGTTGTATCATGCCACAAAGAGCACTGTGAGGTAGGAATTGTCCATTGGGAAGACTCTCAGATGGAGGTGGCTAAATCACTCCCCTAAAGGATCACCTCTGCTATCTGGGACACAGAGCCCCAAAGTTTCCAAAGAAGAAGTATTTAACACATAAGGGGCCTACCAATTTAATCTGTTAACTAATAGTTTCCTTCTATTCATTGGAAATTAGATGAGTGGCACAACCTCACCCAATACCCTAACCTCTGCAGTCCTTCTCATCTCTCCTGGCTGCTCCAAATTGCCCCATCTACTTCTTAATATTTTTGAAATCTGTGGCCCCTTCTTCACCTGTATGGACTACTTACCATATCTCAGCAGAGTTACTGGAAAACAGTTTTATAGTTATATAAAAAATTATAGTTTTATATATTTGTTTCTCATTCTTTAATGAACAAACATAAAATTCACTTTGTTGAGTTGCCTCTGGAATACAGAAATGGAAAAGACACAGTTCCCACCTATGAGAGGCTCTACCGGATTCTGTTCTGGTTGTCCTAGTGCCAATTTTTATCTTTATGATTATTGCTGATTCCCTGCTAAGGAAGATGTTTTGGAAATCTATAGGCTAAGGCTGAGTCTGAATGGGTTTGATTAGATTTATTTTTGATAGAGGTCAGTAGTTCTTAAAATTTAAATATAACTCTTATAGTGTCTACCAGTGTCTTAGAACTGTGAGTGTGAATACATGTTCATGTGCATTTGCTTTGGGTTGATATCAGGGTATAGAGTTTGCTTTCCCCAAATAGCTGACATATTGATTTTACTTACTCACACCAATCTGCCATTTTTCTTATTAAAGTATAGCTGTGTACTTAATGTGTTTATGGGGTACAATGTGTTGGTTTTATGTACAATTTGAAATACTTTCATCAAACTGGTTAACATAGTCTTCACTGCACTTATTTTTTTTTGTAAAGACAGAGTCTCACTCTATCATCCTTGGTAGAGTGCTGTGGCGTCACAGCTCACAGCAACCTCCATCTCTTAGACTTAGGCGATTTTCTTGCCTCAGCTTCCCGAGTAGCTGGGGCTATAGGTGCCTGCCATGACGCCCAGCTATTTTTTGTTGTAGTTTGGCTGGGGCTGGGTTTGAACTTGCCACCCGGGGTATATGGGGCCGGTGCCCTACTTGCTGGGCCATAGGTGCTGCCATCACTGAACTTTCTTAATTGCTGTGTAAAGACATTTATACTCTACACTTAGTAGACTTAACATATACCCTTGTAAAACGCACCATAGGTGTGGTCCCACCAATTACCCTCCCTCCACCATCCTTCCCCTCCTGTCCCCTCCTCTCCTCTTTCCCCTTCATCTTGGGCTGTAGTTGGGTTATAGCTTTGGAAGTAGTACAAATACTCCAGTAGTATTTGTAGTTATGGAAGTGTGGATGCTTATATATTGGTTTCATAGTAGGGCTGAGTACATTGGATACTTTTTCTTCCATTCTTGAGATACTTTGCTAAGAAGAACATGTCCCAAAATGTTACATTTTGGCATGGATGTGGAGAAAAGGGAACACTTCTGCACTGCTGGTGGGAATGCAAACTAATACATTCCTTTTGGAAAGATAATTTGGAGATCCCTTCGGAATCTAAAAATAAACCTGCCATTTGATCCTGCAATTCCTCTACTAGGCGTATATCTAGAAGACCAAAAATCACTTTATAACAAAGATATTTGCACCAGAATGTTTATTGCAGCCCAATTTATAATTGCTAAATCATGGAAAATGCCCAAGTGCCCATTGACCCAGGAATGGATTAATAAATTGTTGTATATGTATATTATGGAATACTATGCAGCCTTAAAAAGATGGGGACTTTACCTGTTTTATGTTTACATGGATAGAGAGATGGAACATATTCTTCTTAGCAATCTGCTATTCTTGAGAAAGACTCCTCAGGTACAATTAGGTAAAAGATAAATCACGAAGGCTTTGTGGTATTTTGTGTTACATGCGTTATAAGATCAGGATGAACATTAATGGGAAATGGAAGACTTGTAATTGATGATCAACTTTTGACTAGTATTGAAAACAGAGGAAATCAGGCTGGGCATCCCTTAGCCTCTGCTTCACCCTGTTAAATTCACACACAAGTGTACACAGCTGTCCTTCCCTTCCTCCTCTCCCACATGAAAAGAAGAGTACCTGTCTCTGTTCTGGAATGTGCTTCTATAGGAATTGGCTCTATCCAAAGCTCCAACAGATAAAATACACAAATCTGACTGTACACATACTTATTACTCACACATATACACATATCCTTCCATCTTAAAAATGGGGATGTAGGCAGGGGAGGTGGCTCACATCTAGAATCCTAGTGTTCTGGGAGGCCAAGGTGGGTAGATAGCTTGAGCTCACAAGTGAGCAAAAGCTCTATCTCTCCAAAGACCCTATTTGTTCTAAAATTAGAAAAACTGAGCCCAAGAGTTGGACATTGCTGTGAGCTATGATGCCACGGCGCTCTGCCCAGGGTGACAGCTTGACACTCTGTCTCAAAAAAATAAAAGTTATATATAAGAATATCAGATTCTTCCGTCTCTCCTGCAGCTCTGAACCCCACTGGGAGCACCTTCATCGCTGCCCTTCCCTGCCTGTTGCCTCTTCCCTTCCTGTTCACTCCTTGATTGCTTTAATCCAGCTCTCGGTTTTAGCTAGGGCTAAAACTCCTCCTGCCAAGGGCAGCAGTAACCGCAAAGTTGCCAAAAGAGACTTTTCTGTCTTTTACCTTCTAGTCCTTGCTGCTGAACTCAGCATTTTAGAACATGCTCCCAATTTCAAACCCACCTCCTTCCCTGAGTTCTACACACAGCCCACTTTAGATTCATCCGGGCTGTTGGTCTCAACAGTGATGTCCTGTGTGACTTTCCTCCTTGCTACCCCTATCTTTCCATGTCTGCCAGTCTCTATCTCCAGCCTACATTTCTCTTCTGAGCACCAGACACACATCCACCCCTGTAGTGGACATCTGGACCTCCCACCTGGATGCCCCACATGTATCTTGTGCACTGCCCAGACTGGAAATCTCAGAGTCACCCAGGGTTCCCCAGCTCCTCCTCTGGGTTCCCCAGCACAGTCAGTGAGATATTCCAGCCTGCAACCAGCTGCCCAGACTGGAAATCTCAGAGTCGCCCAGGACTCTTCATTTTCACCCAATTATCCAGTCAGGCACCACATTTCACCTTTGTAATGTCCCTACAATTTATTTTAGCTGTCAGATTTCTCTTTCCTGGATTATAGAAACAATACTGGGCAATCTCATTTCATCAATTCCAGTCTTTTACCTTCACATCCATCCAACTGCACTGAAGCCTAGGTAATCTTTCTAAAACATAGATGTGGTAATGCCAATTTCCTGCTTAAAATTCTTCAAAAGCTCTCGGGTATGCAGTTAAATCTGTGCTCCCTAGCATGGCATGCATAGCCTTAATCTGCCTTTTGCTTAGATTTCCAGCTTCATTTCCTTCCAGCTTCTCCACTCTCAGTTGTACAGTCTATGGTTTGAAAGAAGGTAAATCTTATTTTCTTTTTTTTAACTTATCCTCATTTCTTCATTCCCTAAGAGTTCCATTTTCCTCTTACAGATTTGGCTAAAGCAAAGCAACAACCTCCGTCCCCATAATTTGCTTCTGTATAAAAACAACTCTGTTTTTGATGTACGTGGTTTTTTCTACTTTTTTCTTCTCTCCCCTACCCAGGAGGAGCTGTAGAGCCTGAATTGCCAACAGCGACAAGACAGGTGGTTCTAGATCTGGCACCTGGTAGCTCCCATCTATTTGTTCTTTTTTTTTTTTTTTTGAAACAGAGTCTTACTTTATCACCCTCGGTAGAGTACCATCGCGTCACAGCTCACAGCAATCTCCAGCTCTTGGGCTTAGGTGATTCTCTTGCCTCAGCCTCTCAAGCAGCTGGGACAATAGGTGCCTGACACAACACCTGACTTTTTTTTTATTGTAGTTTGGCAGGGACTGGGTTCAAACCCGCCACCGTTGTTATATGGGGCCAGTGCCTTACTGAGCCACAGGCACTGCCCTATTTGTTCTTTTGTTTGGTTTCTGCAGAACTGGAAGACTGGTTTCTGGGATGCTGGTGATCGGTCAGTCCAAGCTCGTGGTGGTTACTCCTCATTAACTCACACAGGCATATGTCAACATTTCAGGCCAGCGTTACTCTGCCTGTGCTGATCCTGCTACATGGGATTTCCTGCTGGCCCCCTGCGCTCCCCAACTCTGCAGCTGGGGACATCTCACTCTGGAGTCCAGGCCCAGTTCACTAACCTCTTGCTCACACTCACCCTTCTCCAGGATGTTTCATTACATCCTCCACAGGGCAAGCACCATATGTGTCCCTTGAGCGTGGGTGTTATCACTCTGTAAATCACCCTTCCATAATCTCCTTTCTCTCCCTGGCCCTTCACGGAAAGCTTCGCAGGCCATCAGAGTCCCAGTTACCACTACCTTTCCCAAGTCAAGCCTGGTGCTGAGTAGCTGCTCAGTTAATGTTCATACAATGAACAATGGACAGCTACTTGGGTAAAAGTAATAGAACTTATGCATCCTATTGCCCAACTTCACTTACAAAGGTGTTTCGGATGGAATCACAGGCATCGGAACAGGAAAGATATAGAGGTGGTGACTGTTGCTCATGCAAACCCTCAAACAGATTATGTGGGTAAAGGCATTTTGATTTCTTGGGGTGGGGATGGGGTTCTGATAATGAGCTGGAGCTGCAAGCTGGACAGATTGGCTCTTTTTAGAAGGTCCTCCCACTAGTAGTTCTTAGGCTCTTTGGAGGAACTTCCAGACTCAGGCAACAAGGATTTTCCCCCAGCTGCTGCTGGGAGGCATGCTCTTTTCCGTGGTGAATGGTTTGACTGGCTCTCTGGTTCTGCTGGAGTCCCTCCTAATCCAGATATGAGGCTGGGCTCAGGCACCGCCCTCATTCCATGTCAGTCACAGGCCCCATGTCCTGGTCACTACACCTGGCACAGGACTGCTGCAAGGACTCACCCTCTCTGTTGTCTGACAATCCCCAGCCACATCTGCTGTGTTTCTAGCAGTCAGTCTCAGGGCTGGATGTTCCTTCACAGCCTTCAGTAGGGCTGGGCTGAGCCCACAGTTAAGGCTGCAAAGCAATCTTTTTCTCTTTTCTTTCTCAGCGGGAAGGCTGTTTCTTCTCTCCCCTTCCCCCCCACCAGACTAGATGCCCTTCTCCAGATCTTACAACTGAAATGTCAATCAAAGCGAGGTCATGCTTTGCATGGCTTTGACCCTTCTTGCTGGCTGCTGCAGGTGTCCCGGGGGGGCTCCTGCTGGTCGTCTGGTCTCAGAAGTCTCCTGAGTCTCCAGCTTCCAGCAATGACACTAGCAAGTTTCGAGTATCACTGTGGGGCTCACAAAACAGTTTAATTTATCAAAGAAGCTTTTGACTTTTACTTTCTGAGCCCCCCAACCCCCACTGGCTCTCTGGCCCCCTACATGTGGTGGTTGCTTCATTTACATCGTGGTCTGAAGCAGAGCTGAAATTGCATTCATCCCTGAGAGTGTGAATGTTTTGAGAAAATTACTCAGAATTTAAATGTCAAGATAATCGAGCCCACACCACCACAAATAATTATGGAAAGGACAGAGATGAGGCATCACCACTGCCCGGGCTGCCAGGGGCCTTCAGAGCCATGGAGTGCAGCCTACACCTTTCTGAGGTAGACAAAAAAGAGGAGGCTGTGCTGCCCACCCCACCCCCACAGCTCCCAGTGACCACTCTGAGGTCACATCCAAGGCCAATGAACATTTATAGCAAGCATTTCACCCTTACAACACCCTCAACAGCAGTTAGTCTTATTGTGAAAAATATCTTACATCTCCCCTTTTGCTAAGATAAAAGAAAACAGGAGATGGGTGTTGATTCTTGATGCATTTTGGTCTTGACAACCAGCCACCCTGACTCACTTCTTCCTGGTGGGAGGTGGCAAAATACCACCAGGGATGCGTAAAGCCCATTTTTTTTTTTATCTGTATTTATTTATTTTATTTTTTTTAAGTTGAATCATAGCTGTGTATATTAATTCAACCTTGGGGCTTCACATGCAATCTGAGATATTTTATCAACCTGATTGACATACCATTCATGATATTTTCTCGTTTACTATATGAAAACATTTTTGATCCTTGCTTAGAAGTTTTCTCCTGGCCCTTCGAATATGTACCATACATGGGACAAAGGGTGAGATCACATGTAAAGCCCATTTGGATGTGAATGCTGGAGCTCAGCAGCCCCTTGACACTCCCTCCCCTGAAAGGCCTTAGCTGTGTTTCTGGTGAACTGGCAGACCTGACTCAGTCAGTGAGATGTTTTTCTGACTTGCTTTTCAGTATTGCAGCAGCAGCAATCAAGAATTTGTAAAGTGTGAGGCTGCAGAAAGAAAAGACCATGGTACTTATGCTCCGTCTGGGGGAAAACGCCAACTCTAGGATTTGTAGTTGATGAGAGCGCTGGAATCAGAGGGATAAGGCTCATTCCCTAGGACCACTTCTAGAAGCATCTTCCCAATCCATTTCTTTGTATATGTAAATAAAGATTTATCTTGATGCTAAGCATTAAAAGCAAAATCAAAGACATTTATACTCTACTCTTAGTAACACAATAATTAAGAAAGTGCAGTGAAGGCTATGTTAACCAGTTTGTTGTAAGTATTTCAAATTGTATATAAAACCAGCACATTCTACCCCATAAATGCATTAAGGTACACAGCTATTATTTAATTAAAAAAAAAAAAAAAAAAAGCAAAAGCAAAGGCACACACTTAAAATTTTTTCATCCCAGCAATTGATATAAATTAGATACATGCATGGTGCCAAGCTCCATCCTGCACACAGTGAGGGAGTAGCCCTCCCATAGGCTCAGAATAAGAATAGCAGTAAAATAAGGTACATGCCAGTCAGTGGCACTTGGCAGCAAGACACTAAGTGCAGCAGGCACATGGATAGGGTGAAAACTGAACCTAGTGGTGAATGTAGTCTAGGAATTGAGCAATGGGTCTTCAAAAGGCATCCATTCTCCATGGTTTACTGCCTTGTGAAGGCACCTCCTTCAGAAAGTCATTTAGTCCTCCCTTGTCAAAACAGTCAGTGCTCATAAAACTCTCAGAGCCCATTTAAACAGCTCCTCTCTGAAAAGTGCATCTGGGTGCTGTGCTGCTTGGTAGTGTTTTTCATTGACCTTTCTAAGCATGCTGTGTATGTATCTCCCCAGTAAGTCATCCAGGACCTTGCTGCAAAATCTGTGTGTCATTTCTTGAGCCTTGCGCTGCTTTCCCTCTCAACAGCAGTTGACCTAGTGGAGCACTTGCTTTCCAAGATACCACATCCTCCTGGGTTGGCTCCTCCTTTTTTATGTTGATCCTGTCCATGAACTTCTTATCAACCTGAGCTCTCAACATTGCAGGCTCGCAGTGTTCAGCTCTGAGCTCTCTAAGGGGCTGCACTGATTAACAGCAGGGGGAAATTCTCGGAGATGTCTGCATGAATGGTACTCCCTAAAGTTATACAGTGCCCAGCTTTTCACATAGGCCAGTGCTGAACCATTCTCACTCACTAGTTGATGCTGGTCTGCAGCTGTTTGCTGCCAGTTCATGACAAGACAAGGACAGATATCCCCATATTTAGAGCAATGTGACATAGTTCCTTCATTCACATCTGCAGCCAGTGGTCTCTTCAGCATTCCTGGTCTGGTCAGGTACAGACCAGTTTGGGTGTGCTTGACTCATGGTAAGTGACAGTGGTGTGAGCTGTGCACCAGCCATGCACAATAAGACATGTTAGAATATGTGATATTTTAACTTTAATTAGTCAACTGAAAAGTTATATAAAGTCTGAATTCCTATCTTTTATTAAAAGTTAATTTACTGAAAGATAATTATATTTTATATTTGTAATTTGCTAAGAAAGTAGATCTTAAGTGTTATCACCAAAATAAATAAATAAATAAATAAAGCTAGCTATGTGAAGTAATAGATGTGTTAATTAACTAATTAACCTGATTGCAATAATCAGTTCATTATGTATAGGTTTATCAAATCATCATGTTGTACAGTTTAAGTATATATAATTTTGTTTGTCAATCACACTTCAATAAGGGTGAACAAAGATAATTTATTTTATTTTATTTTTATTGAATCATAGCTGTGTACATTAGTTCAATCATGGGGTACAGTGTGCAGGCTTCACACGCAATCTGAGATATTTTTATCAACCTGATTGACATAACCTTCATGAAATTTTCTCGTTTACTATGTGAAAACATTTTTGATCCGTATTTAGAAGTTTTCTCCTGATCCTTCAAATATGTACCACACATGTGATCTCACCCTCTGTTCCATCTCCCCCCACCCTCTCTCTCCCCTTCCCTCCCTCTCCCCTTTCCCCATCTTCCTGTGCAATAAATAGGTTGTAGCCTTCACTTGAATGATAAAGAATTTGTCTCATATTAGGGGTGTATACATTGGATACTTTTTCTTCCATTCTAGAGATACTTTGCTAAGGAGAACATGTTCCAGCTCCATCCATGTAAAAATGAAAGAGGAAAAGAAAAGCTATCCTTTCCTCAGTGAATTGCACTGGTACTCTTATCACAAAATCAGTTGACCATTGTTATACAAATGAGCCAAAGAAGGTCCCTATATATCAGTCCCCAGTGTTGTTTACTTCCTCACAGCAGTCTAGGACTGTTAGCTCAAAGGCTGTCAGCACGAAACTGAAATTCTCACACATCTAAAAGCTTTAAATGTGGGCACAAAAAAGTACTTTTTTGTCTTTTGTAGAGTCTGCCTCTTTACCCTGCAAAACCATACCCAACATTTGCTAACCATAGGTAAGACAAACTCTGTAGTTTTTTCTGGAGGTTTCTGAATCAGATATTCCTCACTTTGTAGCTGACTGACACTGTCTAGATGCATAAACCACCTCTCTAATTCACCCCTGTCCTGGAAATTCACTTGTCTACTTCACCTTCTGAATTGTAGCCTAGTGATGCTCTTCATGGATATTGTGCTCGAGTATTTACCCTCTCATGCAACCTTGTCCAGGCACCATCCAATAAATATTGTGTGATACTGCTATATTTTTGTTTTGTCTTTTCCTTAATCAGCCCTAAAATCCTCAAACTCACCACAATCTTAAGTATAATAATTTATTTATGGATTTTAAATTCAGTTTCATTAGATAGTAATGTCTAGTCTTTTGATAGTATCATATCATCTTACTATAGTAGCTGCGTCATGAGGTAATTTTCATTCCAAAGCAAAAGTCCTCCATTGTTTTTCTTCATTTTTTCAAAATAATTTTGGCTACCCTCAGTACTTTCCATTTCCATATTAATTTATTAATTTTTTATTGTTGGGATTCATTGAGGGTACAAGAAACCAGGTTACATTGATTGTGTTAGTTACATAAAGTCCCGCTTATAATTGTGCCCACCCCCAAAAGGTGTGTCACACACTGAGACCCCCCAACCACCTCCCTCCTTCCCTCTCTCTGTTCTCCTCTTCCCCCATTTTCTTACTTTGAATTAAAATTCTTCGTCTTTACCCTGAATCTGTAAAGTCATCCCTCAATTTCTTAATGCTATACATACATACCTTTAAAAGTCAGACAGCCATAAAATTACTCAGAAAACTCACAAACTTATTTACACACTCCACCAGTATCAACCCCTTACTTACCAAAGCACAAAAGGTGGCATAAGTGAGAGTTGTGCATTTCCCACTGGGAGGTTACTATATTACTCTGACCTTATTTCCTCATTTATTCAAACTGAAGCATGACAGATGATATTGGTATCCATCTCTTTTTCTCACTAATATCAGGAGCTTCTTCCCAGACAAACTACCCTGTCTCCTCTCTGTACTCTTCGGATGAAATAGGTATGAGTCCACTTCTCCTGGAAAGATTATTTGACCTTCCTCAATTACACGTACACCATACGCCAGAACTAAATTCATGAGAAAAGGGAACTGGTAGAGTTTCTCCCAGTGTAACCAATGGGTCACAAACACTCCATTCTAACTTTTTTTTTCAAAAACAATAAAAAGTAGGATAGCCCTTTTGATTTGCTATGAAAACCTTCACCTTTTCCTGCAATATAACCTCTGAAGATTGGAGAGATGAGGAAGAACCTTGCTGCATATCAAAGCCATGTGAAATGTCAAAAGGGTCTATTGCTCCAATATGACAGATAAGACCTCAAACTCCCTAGACAAAGTAGGAAGCTATTTTCTTAGACCTTGTCATTTCTTTCCAAAAAGAAAAACATTCACATTCAAGAGAAGCTTGGTCTTGGGCTTGCCTCTGAGAGCTCTTTAGTATGCATGGGTGAGATTAGCACCTTCAGTGTGAATAAATGAGGAAATAAGGTCAGAATGATATAGTAACATCCAAGTGGTAAATGCACTTTCTTCTTACCAAGGGCCACATGGTGATAAACAGAGTTTTCTCCCATCAAATACTGGACAAATTAACAAGGAACACCTATTTTGCAGCTAAGAAAAGAAAAACCCCTCAGAAACAGAGATGACCTGTTTCCAGAAAGTAAAAATTAAGATGTATGCCTAATTTTCTTTAACATAACACTGTAATAAATTTAGCTCTATGACTAAGAGGCTAGTTTTGTGTGCTCAATCTTCAAATAGGCTCACTGACTTTATAAACAGTTTCAAATCCTCTAGGAACTCAGGAAAGACCTCGTAACAATTGGTGAATGTCTAATAATACCTCTAGCCTAATTACCAATTTGTCTAATTTTAGGAAATGAATTATTAGATTTTGATATTACACCATCTGTGAGAGCCCTGAAACTCAGATTATCAGAGTTTATTGAAAACTAATAAAATTTTGATAACTAGACAACTTCTTGCTCCAAACAAGGCCACAGCTTTAAAAATCTCTCTCTCTCTCTCTCTGTTTCTTCTCTATCGCTCTTTCTGTCTCTATCTCTCCCTCACACACTCACAAGCATGCACTACAACTTACGAAAACAACTTTTTATTTGTGTTTGTTTTTTTGGTGCCAAAATAGGTAACCCAAAACTTTAACTATTTCAAACATTGGTGAAAAGATGGTACAGTAACTGAGTTAGAATTTATTTACCAGCAAATAATGTAATGTAGCTGTCTCTTGTATTCTAAGGTATTTTGATCACCAACAACACAGGGTAATCTCATAGAAAAAGATTTTCAAAATTGAAAGAACAATAATGTAGATGAGAATATCAGTATTTAAGTGCAACCTGTTTGGTGATGATACTCTTTTTCTTGTCTATAAGATTTTTAAAATATAGTATAATTGTACAAACTATTGTCTTATATATGATCTACAGAGAGAGAGAGAAAAAGTCTCCAATCATGCTTAGTGATGGTGGATAGTCACGTTTCTAAACTCTATGTAGTGTTCAAAAGTGCAGTTCTAAATTTAAAGATGAAATTATATTTCCAAAGAACCAAGCTGTGGTCTGAGAACTGAACAGGGCAGTACTCACTTAACTGATGCTGGTATATAAAATAGTGTAAATTGGGGACTATTTTCTTAGATCTTATAATTCCTTGCCAAAAACAATTTTTTTTCTTTTACAACTTAAAAAAAAAATCAAAGACAGCAAAGGAAACAATTAATAGATTGAAGAGATAACTTGCAGAATGGGAAAAACTATTTTCAAACTCCACATACCTTAAGGGGTCAATATCCAAAATATACAAGGAATTCTAACAATTCAATAGCAAGAAAACAAATAAGCCAATTTTGAAATGAGCAGAAGACCTAAATAATATTGATGGCATTTGTTAGGTAAAGTCCTTCTTATAATTGTGTTCCACCCCCAAAAGGTGTGTCACACACCATGACCTACCACCCCCTCTCCCTTCCCTGTCTCTGCTCTCCCCTACCTCTAACTCCCTCCATCATTGCCTTCCTCTGCTCTCCCCCCACCCCCACCATTTACTAGGGCATTAATTGTCCTCAAATCAGAATGGAGTACATAGGACTCTTGCTTCTCCATTCTCATGATACTTTACTAGGAATAATATATTCCACTTCCATCCAGGTTATTACAAATGTTGTAAGGTCTCCATCTTTTTAATGACTGAATAGTATTCCATGGCATACATATACCATAGCTTGTTAATCCATTCCTGAGTTTGTGGGCATTAAGGCTGTATCCACATTCCGGAGATGGTAAATTGATCTGCAATAAACAGTTTAGTGCAAGTGTCCTTATGATAAAAAGATTTTTTTTTTCCTTCTGGGTAGATACTCAGTAATGGGATTGCAGGAGCAAATGGGACATCTAGATTGAGTTCTTTGAGGGTTCCCCATACTTCCTTCAAAAAAAATTGTATTAAAAAAAATTGTATTAGTTTGCAGTCCCACCAGCAGTGTAAAAGTGTTCTCTTCTCTCCACATCCACACCAGTATCTGTAGTTTTGAGATATTATGATGTGGAACACTTGCTGGGGTTACATGATATCTCATGGTGGTTTTGCATGGCATTTCTCTAATAATTAGGAATAATGAGCATTTTTTTCATATGTTTGCTAGCCATTCATCTCTCTTCTTTAGAGAAGGTTCTCTTCATCTCTCTTGCTCCTTGATATATGGGATTTTTGGCTTTTTTCATGTGGATTGACGTGAGTTCTCTATAGTTCATAGTTATCAAGCTTTTGTCTGATTCAAAATATGCAAATATCCTTTCCCATCGTGTAGGTTATCTATTCCCTTTGGTTGTTGCCTCATTAGTGGTACAGAAGCTTTTCAGTTGAATAAAGTCCCATGTCTTTATTTTTGTTGTTGTTGCCATGGAAGTCTTCTTTGTAAAGTCTTTCCCCAGGCCAATATCTTCCAGTGTTTTTCCTATGCTTTCCTTTGAGGATTTTCATCATTTCATGTTTTAAATTTAGGTCTTTTATTCATCTTGAACAAATTTTAGTAAGTGTAGAAAAGTGCAGGTCCAGTTTCAGTCTTTCACGTGTGGATATCCAGTTCTCCCAACACCATTTGTTGAATAGGGATTCTTTCCCCCAGTGTATGTTCTTGTTAGGTTTATCAAAGATTAGGTGGCTGGAAGATGTTATTTTCATCTCCTGGTTCTCTATTCAGTTCCAGATGTCTGTGTTTCTATTTTTGTGCCAATTAACCGTACTAGTTTTTATCACTATGGTCGTGTATTACAGCCTAAAGTCTGACAGGCTGATGCCCCCAGCTTTGTTTTTATTACTAAGAACTGCCTAAGCTATATGGGGATATTTTCTGCTTCCATGAAACGTGAAGAATTATTTTTTCCAATTCTTGAAAGTATGATGTTGGTTATTTTGATAGGGATGACACTGAATCTGTAGTTTGCTTTGGGAAATATAGACATGTTAACAATGTTGATTCTTCCAAGCCATGACCATGGTATGTTCTTTCATTTGTTAATTTCCTCTGCTATTTCTTTTCTTAGAGTTTCATAATTTTCCTAATAAAAGTTCTTTATCTCTTTTTTTAGGTATATTCCTAGGTATTTCTTTTTTTTTTATTAAATCATAGCTACATACATTAGTGCAATCAAGGGGTACAATGTGCTGGCTTCATATACAATCTGAAATGTTTTCATTAAACTGCTTAACATACCCTTCATGGCATTTTCTTAGTTACTGTATGAAGACATTTGTATTCTGCATTTTGTGACTTTCGCCCATACCATTCTAAGATGCACCATAGGTGTGGCCCCACCAATTACCCTTCCTCCACCCCAACCTTCCCATATTCTTGTGCTATAGATGGATTATAGCCTTCATAT
>CAUYON010009132.1:0-14761 GCA_963573935.1 Arctocebus calabarensis
ACCTGTAGTCCCAGCTACTTGGGAGGCAGAGGCAGGAGACTCGCTTGAGCCCAGGAATTGGAGGTTGCTGTGAGCTGTGATGCCACAGCACTCTATCCAGGATGACAGCTTGAGGCTCTGTCTCAAAAAAAAAAAAAAAAAAACAAAAACAGAATCAGAATAAAGACATGTGGTAGACACACACATCCCCACAGACACATGCACACACACCACTCCTGAAACTGCCAATTACTCTGATGTGGTCGGAATCGCTAGCTGATATTATATATTCATCAAGGGTGCATATTTGTATATATGTGTGCCAAATATATAAACCTCAAAATAATTAGCTGCATTACTGAACAATAACATGGATGAATCCAGGTTCTCACTGTAGGGTGGGAAGCAACCTTTCTGGTTTTTTGTTTTCTCTATCACTCTTGTTGCAGAGAAGAGGAGCTTCCTTGTAAAAACTTTTGAAACTCGTGCCTTTATTTTTTTGAATTACTGGTAAATAAGAAATAAATATATAACGTGGTAACACATATGTAGTGTGGTACCAAATGCCCAAAGATGCAAAACAAGTGGTACTCTGGCTGAGGAAGAGAGTTGCTGGCAGGTGCTATCACTCCACTGAGCTCCACAAGTGACTAGTTCCTTGGACCTGCTTGGCTGGCCGCTACCAGGTAGTGGAATAGCGTTACCCAGTAAGCCTATTCATATTTAGAGTTTTAAATGGCATGTATGTATTTGACACTATTACACATGAACTACAAGATAATGTCATGTGAAGCTTTTTCTTGCCTGGAACATTTGTCTGACTACTACAGGCTACTCATGCCTGGCCTCTTGAAACATACATACTTGATGATAACAGTGATTTTTTTCTCCTCTGAGTTGACGATAAGCCTGAAGAGTGATGAGAGGCTTTAGTAAGAGTACAACTTTCGCAGATGGTAGTAAATTTTTCTGCTTAGAACGTACATCCTCAGATTAGGCCAGAGTTGGCAAAGGTATAGTGAAAGAAAGTGAGAAGGCCAACATTTTCTTTGAAAGGATGACAGTGATTCCAGTGTATCATAAACAAAAGATAAATTAAAGGTCTTTAGGGCAGAAGTCAGTCTGTCCTTATTGAGACATCTTTTTCCCTCCTTTCCATCATTCTAGTCCAGTGATTCTCATACCATACTTTGAAAGCACTACCTATCCTGTAAACCAGACTGATGCATCCATAAACATTGACTAATAGTAACATCAAATTCTATTTGCAAGGAAAAAGAGAGTAATAGGAGTATCTCAATTTTAACAGTTCCCGCCAAATGTTCTCAAACTAAAAAATTAAAAATGTTTTTAAAAATAGGTGACTACTATGAGACAAAACAGAAAAAAATAGTAATAAAGCTGAAAATTTAGAGGCAGAGCATCATGGCAGATGGGGTAGACGTTTGGCTCAGCTCTCTCAGAATAACAGACGGTCCAGTCCAGAGGGAGAGATAATGGCCAGAAAGAACCGAACAAAGCCAAAGGGTGGGAGCCGAGCTGAGAGAAGAGACGTCTTCTCTGCTGAGGCAAGCTATGACTCCAAGGAAACAAATTTCAGGTTTGGACTGAGCTCAGGTGGAATACTTCCCAGTTGCCATTAAGTACCTGAGGCAGGCAGGTTTCAGCTCACCCTATCGGCTGATGGCAGAGGGTGGTGGCTGGGCTGAGGAGGCATTGACTGGTCTTTGACTCTGGCATGCCCAAAGCCCTGGCACATTTGCTTATTGGACAGAACTGGGCCACAGAGACTGGGTTACCAGAAGCCAGTGGTGAAGGAGGTCCAGCCCCCTTGGTCCAACTCTTCTACTAAGCAGGCCTTTCTGACTCCACTGAGTACCAGAGCAAGCCACACTTGAGCTGCCAGTAGATCCCTGCTATCTAGTAGCTGGAGACTTTTGAACTCTCCCACTAGAGAGTAGTGCTGATTGGGACAATTGGTTTGGAACTCTTGAACTGGGCAAATCATCTAAAGAACCTCCAAGGTGGTACCCTGGTTCTGTTGTAGTGGGAAGGTTTGATTTTACTCTTCCGGTTGTTGCCCGTGTGTGTGGGGGGTGTGTGTCTTAGTTCCTTATATTTCTCCACAGCTGAGACTTCAACCCAGAGTCACTGATCCACTAGGATCGGACAAGACCAGATCCACTAGGATTGGACAAGAAAGAGCCACCTAACCCCACCACACAAAGCAGGTCCCCAGCGTCTCAGGCTGTACAACTGTACGAGTCCTTTGCAAAGCTGTCAGGGAAAAGCTGCAGTCACCAATCCCAGCTCTTTGGAAAAAGGCTGGTTAACCATACCCCCAGGAGCCTCCAATCCAATTTCACCTTACCTGCTCATCCAGCCAAACAGTGAAAAACAGTCCATGGGGCAGAATCAGTGGAAAAACTCTGGCAACATGAATAATCAGCGTAGATCAACTCCCCCAAGGAATGACAAGGCAGACACACTAGAAGATCTCATTCATAAACAAATGGCTGAGATGTCAGAAATTGAGTTCAGAATTTGGATGGCAAATAAAATTAACAGAATGAAGTAAAGTTGGAATTAGAAATTCTGGGAATAATTCAAAAGTTGTCTCAAGAATTCAATGAATTCAAAGACAAAATTACCAAAGATTTTGACACATTGAGAAAGGAAGTTGCAGCCCTCCAAGATTGAGAAATACAGCAAAATCCCTCAGTAACAGAATGGAGCAGGCAGAAGAAAGGATTTCTGACATTGAAGACAAAGCTTTTGAATGTTCCCAGACGCTCAAAGAGGAAGAGAAGTGGAGAGCAAAAACGGATCATTCTCTCAGAGAGCTGTGGGATGATTCCAAAAAAGAAAACATTTGCCTTATAGGAATTCCTGAAGGTGATGAGGTTGCTTTGAAAGGCCCAGATGCTCTACTTCCAGGGATAATTGGGGAGAATTTCCTAAACGTTGCAAGAGATTCTGAAATTCAGATAGCAGACAGTTTCAGAACCCCAGCATGACTCAATCCAAATAAACTATCTTCCGGACACATTACAATTAACTTCACCAAAGTTAATATGAAGGAGAAAATACTGCAAGCAGCCAGACGTAAGAAAACCATAACCTGCAAGGGGAAGAATATTAGAATGACTGCAGATCTCTCTGCTGAAACTTTTCAAGCCAGAAGAAGATGATCATCTACCTTCAACTTCCTAAAACAAAACAATTTTGAACCCAGGAGCCTGTATCCAGCTAAACCGAGTTTCATTTATGGTGGAGAAATTAATTACTTTAATGACATTCACATGTTGAAAAAACTTGCCGTAACTAATCCAGCTCTCCAGGATATTCTCAGACCCATTCTCCACAAAGACCAGCACA
The DNA here is from genome assembly GCA_963573935.1 of Arctocebus calabarensis. Classification (NCBI taxonomy): domain Eukaryota; kingdom Metazoa; phylum Chordata; class Mammalia; order Primates; family Lorisidae; genus Arctocebus; species Arctocebus calabarensis. The sequence goes on from CAUYON010009132.1 coordinate 3,358, forward strand.
ACACTCTACCACCAAAGAAAACTCACTCAGCAACTTTTGATCAAATCCCAAATTCTACAGTGGCAAAATGATTAAAATGTCCAGTGGACTTGTGAAAAACTTGACACCTAAAATACTACCAGGCTTATCAATACTCTAATTAATGTGAATGGTTTAAATTGTCCTCTAAAGAGGCACAAGTTGGCTGAATGGATACAAAAACTTAGGCCAGATATCTGCTGCATACAAGGATCTCATCTTACCTTAAAAGATAAATATAGTCAGGGTGAAGGGAGGGTCATCTATAATTCAGACAAATGGAAATCAGAAAAAAGGAAGTGTTGCAATTTTATTCGCAGATACAGTAGGCTTTATGCCAACAAAAGTAAAGAAATATAAGGATGGTCACTTCATATTTGTTAAGGGTAACACTCAATATGATGAGATTTCAATTATTAATATTTATTCATCCAACCAGAATGCGCCTCGATTTATAAGAGAGACTATAACTGACATGAGCAACTTGATTTCCTCCAGCATTATAATAGTCAGAGATTTCAACACCCCTTTGGCAGTGTTGGATAGATTCTCCAATAAGAAACTAAGGAAAGAAATTTTAGACTTAAACTTAACCATTCAACAATTGGATTTAATAGACATCTATAGCACATTTCATCCTAACAAAACTGAATGCACATTCTTCTCATCAGCCCATGGAACATACTCCAAAATTGATCACATTGTAGGTCAGAAATCTAACCTCAGCAAATTTAAAAAAAGAGAAATCATTCCTTATATCTTCTCAGACCATCATAGAATAAAAGTCGAACTCAGTAACAACAGGAATCCAAATTGATCACATGTAGGTCACAAGTCTAACCTCAGCAAATTTAAAAAAAAATAGAAATCATTCCTTGTATTTTCTCAGACCATCACGGAATAAAAGTCAAACTCAGTAACAACAGGAATCTCCAAACTCACACAAAGACATGGAAACTAAATAATCTTATGCTAAATAATAGCTGGGTCATAGATGAGATTAAGAAAGAAATTACAAATTTTTGGAACAAAAAGATAATGAAGACACGAACTACCAGAACCTCTAGGATATTGCAAAGGCAGTCCTAAGAGGGAAATTTATAGTGTTGCAAGCCTTCCTAAAGAGAGCGGAAAGAGAGGAAATCAACAACTTAATGGGACATCTCAAGTAACTGGAAAAGGAAGAACACTCCAACCCCAAACCTAACAGAAGAAAAGAAATAATCAAAATTAGAGCAGAATTAAATGAAATTGAAAATATAAGACTTATATAACATATCAATGAATCAAAAACTTGTTTTTTGAAAAGATCAATAAACTTTTGGCTAACCTAAAGTGTAAAATATCTAATCAGTCATAATGACAGAGATGAGAAAACCACAGATTCTTCAGAAATTCAAAAAAATCCTTAATATTACCAAAAACTCTATTCTCAGAAATATGAAAATCTGAGGCAATTGACTGATACTTGGAAGCATGTCACCTTCCTGGAAATGTTCTACAGGCCTATATCAAGTTCTGAAATAGCATCAGCTATTCAAAATTCCCCCAAAAAGAAAAGTCCAGGACCAGATGGCTTCACATCAGAATTCTACCAAACCTTTAAAGAGGAACTAATACCTCTATTACTTAACCTTTTCAAAACATAGAAAAAGAAGGAATACTTCCCAACACATTCTATGAAGCAAATTTCACCCTGATCCCCAAACCAGGAAAAGACCCAATAAGAAAAGAAAATTATAGACCAATATCTCTAATCAATATTGATGCAAAAATATTCAACATGATCCTAGCAAACAGAATCCAGCAATACATCAAACAAATCATACACCACAACCAAGTGGATTTTTTTATTTTTTATTGAGGATTCATTGAGGGTACAAGAAACTAGGTTATACTGATTGCATTTGTTAGGTAAAGTCCCTCTTACAATTGTATTTTACCCCCCCCAAAAGGTATGGCACACACAAAGACCCCACTCCCCTCACTTCTTCAACCAAGTGGATTTTATCCCAGGGTATCAAGGCTGGTTCAATATATGTAGCTCTAAAAATATAATGCATCATATAAACACATTAAAAAACAGAGACCACACACTTCTCTCAATTGATGCAAAAAAAGCTTTTGATAATATCCAGGATCCTTTCGTGATCAGAACACTTAAGAAAATAGGTGTAGAAGGGACATTTCTTAAACTGATAGAGGGCATCTACAGCAAACCCACAGGCAATATTATATTGAATGGAGTAAAATTGAAAACATTTCCACTCAGATCAGGAACTAGGCAAGGTTGCCCATTGTCTCCTCTGCTATTTAACATTGTAATGGAAGTGTTAGCCATTGCAATCAGGCAAGAGAAGGCAATCACGGGTATTCATATAGGATCAGAGGAAATCAAACTTTTATTCTTAACAGATGATATGATTGTATACCTGTAACACTCCATGAATTCAACCACAAGTTTGAAGTGATCAAGGAATACAGCAGCGTCTTAGGCTACAAAATCAATAGTCAAAACTCAGTAGCATTCATATATAGCAACAGTAGTCAAGCTGAAAAAACAGTCAAGGACTCTATTCCTTTTACAGTAGTGCCAAAGAAAATGAAATAACTCGGAGTGCACCTAACAAAGGACATGAAAGAGCTCTGTAAATAAAACTGTTAAACTCTGAGAAAAGAAATAGCTGAAGATGTCAACAAATGGAAAAACATACCATGTTCATGGCTGGGAAGAATCAACATTGTTAAAATGTCCATACTACCCAAAGTAATTTACAGATTTAATGCAATCCCTATTAAGGCACCTCTGTCATACTTTAAAGATCTGGAAACCTAGTACTTCATTTTATATGGAAACAGAAAAAAACCTTGAATAGCTAAGACATTACTCAGAAATAAAAACAAATCTGGTGGAATCATGCTATCAGACTTCAGACTATACTATAAGTCTATGGTTATCAAAACAGCATGGTACTAGCACAAAAAATACAGAGGTCGATGTATGGAACAGAATTGAGAACCAGGAGATGAAACCAGACACTTATTGTCATCTGATCTTTGATAAGCCTATCAAAAATATAAATTGGGGGAAAGACTCCCTATTTAATAAATGGTGCTGGGGGAATTGGCTGGTGTTTTATAGAAGACTGAAACTGGACCCACACCTTTCACCTCTAACAAAAATTGTCTCTCACTAGATAAAAGACTTAAACATAAGACATGAACCATAAAGATTTTTGGAGAGAGTGAAGGGGAAACACTTGAAGAAATTGGCCTGAGAGAAAACTTTATGAGGAGACCCCCCCAGGGAATTGAAGCAATACCAAAAATACATTATTGGGATCTGATCAAACTAAAAAGCTTGTGCACTGCCAAGAACACCGTAAGTAAAGCAAGCAGACAGCCCTCAGAATGGAAGAGGATATTTACAGGTTACGTTTCTGACAAAGGTCTGATAACCAGAATCCATAGAGAACTCAGACTTATTAATAAGAAAAGAACAAGTGATCCTATTTCATTGTGGGCAAGAGATTTGAACAGAAGCTTCTCTGAAGAAGTCAGGTGCATGGTCTACAGGCACATGAAAAAATGTTCATTATCTTTAATCATCAAAGAAATGCAAATCAAAACCACTTTGAGATCCCCTGTCACTCCAGTAAGAGTAGCCCATATAACAAAATCCCAAAACTACAGATGTTGGCATGGATATAGAGAAAAGGTAACACTTCTGCACTGCTGGTGGGAATGCAAGCTAATACGTTCCTTTGGAAAGAAGTTTAGACAACACTCAGGGATCTAAAAGTAGACCAGCTTTTCACTCCTGCAATTTCTCTACTAAGAATATCCAAAAGACCAAAAATCACTTTGCAACAAAGATATTTGTACCAGGTTATTCATTGCAGCTCAATTCATAATTGTCAAGTCATGGGAGAAGCCCAAATGCCCATCAACCCATGAATGGATTAATAAATTGTGGTATATGTATACCGTGGAATACTATGCAGCCTTCAAAAAAGATGGAGACTTTGCCTCTTCTGTGCTTACATGGATGGAGCTGGAACATATTCTTCTTAGTGAAGTATCTCAAGAATGGAAGAAAAAGGCTCGGCGCCTGTGGCTCAACGAGCTAAGGTGCCAGCCATGTACACCTGAGCTGGCAGGTTTGAATCCAGCCCCCCGGGCCCGCCAAACAACAATGACGGCTGCAACCAAAAAATGGCCGGGCGTTGTGGCGGGCGCCTGTAATCCCAGCTACTTGGGAGGCAGAGGCAGGAGACTCACTTGAGCCCAGGAATTGGAGGTTGCTGTGAGCTGCAATGCCATGGCACTCTATCCAGGGTGACAACTTGAGGCTCTGTCTCAAAAAAAAAAAAAAAAACGGAATGGAAGAAAAAGTATCCAGTGTACTTAGTACTTTTATGAAACCAATTTATATTTGCTCACAATTTTCTTATGTAAGATAGATCACAACTATAGCCCAGGATGAAGGAGAGAAATGGAGTAGGAAGGGAGGGGAGGGGAGAGGTTTGATAGAGGGAGGGTAAATGGCAGGACCACACCTATGGAGCATATTGCAAGGGTAGATAGTCAAATCTATCAAGTATAGAACATAAACGTCTTAGCACAATAATCTAGTAAATGAGGCAAAACTTATATTAATTGGTTTGATTTAAGCACTCCAAATTGTATTAAAAAAATCAACACATTGTACCCCACATGTGCATAAATGTATTCATGATCTGTGTGTATATGATTTAATAAAGTAAAAAAAAAATTAAAAGAAGGCTGAAAATATTAGAAATTAGTGATTATACATACCATCCTTGTTGTATTTTTTTCCTTTGTTGCATTTGGCTATGTATGTGTTTGCAATTTCGCCACGAAGGTATAATAAACTTTCTTCCTAGAAGTAATGTTTCTAGTTCAAACAGTGAAGTCAACATAACCACAGATGCTGTTTTGTTAAAGGAAACATGATGTTCATGTGTTTCTTCACTTGGACAAATTGGAGAATGATGGTGTCGCCTGTTGTTGGTCGCACAGAAACTGCTATTGTGTCAGAGTCATCAGGGGCTGTGCTGAACCCGGATGGCAGCAGTGGGTAGATCCACCCTGCCGTGTCCTGAAGAGAAAGGTGCTCATTTCAAGTACAGATTTAGACCAGATGCAAATACAAACACAAACCAGAGGAGAAATGATCCCTAGCAACCAAGCAGGGGATAATCATTGTTTATATGGAGTGGCAGCTCCAAAATTAGAAAAGAATGTGAAATAGATTGAGGCCAGCAGACCAATTTTGAATATGGTAATCAGGAGGGGGAACCACATTTGACTTAAAGCAAAATGTACATAGCTCATGAGGCTGCGAGACGCCAGTGCATATGCAATTGGCCGTGCTGCCCTGTGACCAACACATGTGCACAGTGTCAGGGACATGTTTAATCATGGTGATGACAGTATCAAGTGGATGTTAGTGTCCTTGTAATCAAACTGTTAGTTTATGCCAGACACAGTGGCTGAGTATGAGTATGTAACCTTAGCACTCTGGGAGGCCGAGGAGTTCGGGACCACCCTGAGTAAGATCTAGACCCTGGCTCTACTAAAAGTAGAAAAAAATGGCCAGGCGTTGCGGCAGGTGCCTGTAGTCCCAGCTAGTTGGGAGGCTGAGGCAAGAGGATTGCTAGAGCCTAAAAGTTGGAGGTCACTGTGAACTCTGATGATTCCATGGCACTCTAGAGTGAGAAAAAAAAAAATCGTCAGTTTGCATGTGATGGATCATAGTTCTTTCTCTTCAGTTCTTTCTCTTCCCACCCGCCCGGTGCCCTCTGACCCCTCGCTGAGTTCCAACAGGGCACTTAGCTATTGTTCTGCAGCCCGTGTGCGACTTCTTTAGACTTTAGACTTCTTGTTAGGCCAGAAAACTTATTTACTTGGCAACTCCAAAGCTCAAGACAGTACTTAGTGCAGAGATGCTACTCAGTTAATACGGATGAGTTAAACTAAAACTTGACTTTAAGGAATTCAAAATTTGGTCATCCAATCAAGGATTTTTTGTGTGTCTGGTTTTACTTTGCATATACTGACTCACCATGGCGGTGGCATGAAACATATAGTGTTGCCTCATTGTATGCTAGCATTACTGGATTTTTAAATTTCATAACTTGTTCTAAAAACACACAGAGATGGCATTTGTCACAGACTGTCTGTGTTTATTTGTAGATGGAGAAAACCATAGTGGCTTTCTCCTGTTGCTTGGTAGAATGGTAACCTATTTTTTTCTCAAGGTTTCATTTCCTATTGAAATGTAATCATTAGCCTTTGCCATTTAAATGCTAGGATGACTTATAATTAGTATATCTAAAACACAAAAAAGCAAATCTTATTTATTTATTTATTTATTTTTGAGACGGAGTCTCACTACGTCGCCCTGAGTAGATTGCTGTGGCGTCACAGCTCACAGCAACCTCCAACTCTTGGGCTTAAGCGATTCTCTTGCCTCAGCCTCCCCAGTAGCTGGAACTACAGGTGCCCGCCCCAATGCCCGGCTATTTTGTTGTTGTCATTGCAGTCGTCATTGTTGTTTACCAGGCCCAGGCTGGGCTCCAACTCGCCAGCCTCGGTGTATGTGGTTAGCACCCTAATCACTGAGCTACAGGTGCCGAGCGAGAACAATCTATTCTTTTTTGGTAGGCTATTTTGGAGTGGGAATATTAGAAATATTTTTGTAAATTTGTACTTAAAAGTCCACGCGATAAATAGAAGAAATTAAAAACGTGCCCTGTTCATGGTATGGGGTAGGAAAGCGCTCAGCTTTGAGGGGTGGACAGACCAGGGGCTGGCTTTGACATTGGCAGCTGTGATCCCTTGACGCACCCTAAACCCCATTGTCCAGATAAGGAAAATGTCATGATACTTGCCCTGGTGGATCTTTGTAAAGATAAGAATAATGTGTATATTGCACCTCATAGATCGTAAACACACAACAAATTTTAACTAATACCATTGTAGTAACAAAATGAGAAAGTTCTATCTTCCCCTCTCTCACTTCCTCCTCTCTGCTCTGTCCTCTCTTTGCCATTTCTTCCCCTCGCTTTCTCTTCTCTCTTTAATATAAATTAAATTTTTACTTTTACATCCTAAAAAATATGAAAATATACAATACTGCTAAATATCTAACAATGACACACATGATAAGTACTTGGAGAATTTATTAGAGGAATAAATGTCTAGGATAGCCGAAGAAGATTTCCTGGAGAAGGGAGGATTTGAAGTTAACATTGGAAGGTGAGTAGTTTCTCGAAGGGTCATCAGGAAAGATTGAAGAAGCCAAGCTAATATTCCATTTCTTCTGGCCCTAGAACTGTTCAGTTGAAGGGTTAACAGGAACTCTTAAGAATAATAGTCTCGTTGAGGTTTTTCTTGCCTTTTTACTGGTCCTCGATTAAATTAAAGCCTATTTTAGGTGAACTGGTTAGTGACGTTTGTGTGTGTGAAGGGAGAGGCAGAGATTAGTGGACTGGGGAAGGAGTCAGCTGATCTCACTTTCCCCTTCCTTACGCCCATGTACTTACTAGCCAAGTTACTATGTGTTTATATCTGATCCAAGTGTTAGGGCACAGATTGAAATCGTGTGAAAATTCAGTGGCTTTGGCCCTTCTGTTACATTATTGAACAGCTCTCAGGAGCAAAGCCCAGTGCTAGGAGTTTTTCTGTGTATTTTTTTTTTTTTTAATTGTTGGGGATTCATTGAGGGTACACAGAAGCAGGTTACATTGATTGCTTTTGTTAGATAAGGATCCTCTTATATTTGTGTCCTGCCCCCCAAAGATGAACCCTATCCCTTGATCCCCTCCACACCCTTGCACCTTCCCTTTCTCAGATCTTCCCTAATAATTAGAGAAATGCAAATCAGAAGATATCATCTAACCCCAATGAGAATGGCCCACATCACTAAGGCTCAAAGCTGCAGATGCTGGCGTGGATGTGGAGAGAAGGGAACACTTTTACACTGCTGGTGGGACTGCAAACTGATACAGTGGAGAATCCCCAAATAACTCAAGAAAGAGCTCCCATTGACCCTGCAGTCCCACTGCTGGGCATCTAACCAGAAGGAAAAAAAAAATCCTTTATCACACGGATACTTGTTGCTGAAACTCAATTGTTTCATTACTTTTACTATGCTGAAAATTTTCAACATTATGCTGTGATATCATTCACCCTTCAAATGAAGCAAGTCTTATTTGTATATTAAATTCTGTTTTCCTTCTTTCCCAAGATGATTACAATATGTTATTATCACGAAATATGTTCCAAGTACTAGATTCTTTATTGCAGCTCAATTTACAATTGCCAAAATGTGGAAACAGCCGAAATGCCCACCATCTCAAGAATGGATTAACACGCTGTGGTACTTGTATACCATGAAATACTACTCTTCCACTAAAAAGGATGGAGACTTTACATCCTTTGTATTAACTGAATGGAGGTGGAACACATTATTCTTAGTAAAACATCACAAGAATGAAGAAAAAAGAACCCCTATGTACCCTGTGCTAGGTTTTGAATAAGAAGGGACAAAACAAGTTTGGCCATGTCCTAATGGAGCTCCAGAGTCTGCCGGAGGAAGCAAATCCCAAGTAAATAAAAAACCAATCAGTGTGTACACAAGAAAATGTGATTATTTGTAGGTTTCATTTCTTCCTAGTAACAGTGATGTCACACACGAATGTTCAAAGATTCACCGACTTCTCTTTGCACGTCCAGGTTGCCCGTGGGATAGGGAGGGATTATTGTTTGTGCATAAGTATGAAGTCACATGTCTAGTATGTCTCAAAATTGAGCAGTTTATAGTTGCCTTTAGTGATTATTTGAGCTATTTTTGTTAGATTATCACTTAAATATTAATAAATATTGATACAGGTAAAAAGCTCCTTCTGCTTATACAAAGGTAGATACCAAAAGAACTTTACAGGGCACTGCCTGTGCCTCATCAAGTAGGGTGCCGGCCTCATATACCAAAGGTGGCGAGTTCAAACCTGACCTCAGCCAAACTGCAAAAACAGAAAAATAGCCGAGCGTTGTAGCAGGCGCCTGTAGTCCCAGCTACTTGGGAGGCCGAGGCAAGAGAATTGCCTAAGTCCAGGAGTTGGAGGTTGCTGTGAGCTGTGTGATGCCACGACACTCTACCAAGGGTGACAAAGTGAGACCCTTTCTCTACAAAAAAAAAAAAAGAAAAGAAAAAGAACTTTGCAAGTTAAAAATTAAGGAAAACTCTAACAGCAACCAAATTTAGACTTTAGTATATTGGAAGGTGTTTTTTTGCTGAAACTAAATTACCAGTATTAGCTAGAGGTAGGTTTACACAATCTGTATCCATTTTTTCAATTTTTAAGATGATGAGTTCTCTTTTGGATAATTATTTTTTATCATTTTAGTTATGTTTTGTTTTGAAAAAAGAGTTCATTTTAAACCATTGGTTCATTATTTTCATGGATTTATCAATTTAATGGTATAGATAGTTATTCATCCATCCCAGCTTTTTCTAATGAACTTACTAAGAATAATCTCTTACATGTTGGTACATATAAAAATGGAATCCAGCAAAAACATCTTTTTGGAAAATAAATATGATTCTTATTGCTATGGTTGAGAAAGTTATACATTTGCTATATCAATATCAATATATGATACATGTGATTATGTTATATTTTATGATATATTTTTAACATAATACATAAGCTATCATTATTGTTGCTGAAACTCAATTGTTTCATTACTTTCACTATGCTGAAAACTTTCAACATCATGCTGTGGTATAGTTTACCTTTCAAGTGAAGCAAATCTCATTTGTATATTAAATTCCATTTTTCTTTCTCTCCCAAGATGATTACAATATGTCATTTTCATGAAACCATGTTCCAAGTTTGAATTACTGCTACAAAATATTCAACGTGTACAAAATAGTAGCTATGTGACAATTATTTTAATTTTAACCTTAGAACTTGCCCTCATAATGGAAAAAGGAATCCTCATCACCCACTGAAAATTAGACTCTGCCATTCGAGGTGACCTTGTGGCACCAGCATAAGCCTCAGAAACATCACGAGAGAGGTCTGAAGTAGCGTGGCAGTGTTCAGTTGTACCCTGGTTATTTAGAGTCCTGAATATTTATGAGAATCCTGATTGGTGTATCACTTCTTTTTCTGCTAGAGAGGGAGGAAGGCTCTAGGAAAACAAGTGGCAGACTATGCAAAAGAAAAATCTATTGCATACTAATTTTATGTGTATTATTACATATCTATACTATAGGTGTGTGTGTATATATATTTCAAAGTCAGCATGTGTCAAAAAATAAATCAATAAACCCTTTATTCTTAAATTTCTTTCTTATAAGCATTGAAAATTAGAAAGCATACACTATCTGAAATTACCATGGGATTTTTCATATTTTTCTGCTTCCCTAGAATTGCACTGCTCATTGTCTTTCTAAAAATTACCTGGACGATTTCTTCTCGGCCTTCTGGCTAGGATCAAGTGTAGTATCTGTTCTTACCAGTTTAAAAATTACTTGGGCACGCATACCAGTGAATTATAACGATCCAGGAATATAAAAAGTAGGGCTTGAAATTAGCAAAAGATGCTAAGAAAAAAAATTATTCTCAAGAAGAGTGGGGTGTTCCACAGAAAGCGAGGAGGAGCCAGCGACAGCCGAGTTAGAGAAGGTTCCTGGTGGCACATGTGAGAAAATCAGGCGCGAGCCCAGCTCTTCTCTGTTCCACAGGCAGCCGTCTCTGATCAGGAAAGGAAGAAAATGAAGCGTAAGGGAGACCGGTACTCCATGCAGACCTCTCTGATCGTAGCGGCGCTGAAGCGGCTGCTGCCCATTGGGCTGAACATCTGCGCCCCTGGGGACCAGGAGCTCATAGCTCTGGCCAAAAATCGATTTAGTCTGGTAAGTGGGAGTGATCATGCGACCTCCTGACTCTCAGGCTTGGTCTCGTTCCCCTGTGTCCATCTTTCATTTGCATTAAATGTTTACTAAGCAGTTTTTCTGCACAGGCCTCAGGGCTCGGATTCAAAGACTGCTTTTATTTATGTATGTATGTATTTATTTATTTTGTAGGGTTGTTTTGTTTTGTTTTGTTTGTGGAGACAGTCTCACTCTATCGCCCTCAGTAGAGTGCTGTGGCGTCACAGCTCACAGCAACCTCCAGCTCTTGGGCCTAAGTGATCCTCTTGCCTCGGCCTCCCGGAGTAGCTGGGACCACAGGCACCTGCCACAGCGCCCGGCTAATTTTTGATGCAGTTTGGCCAGGGCCGGGTTTGAACCCGCAGCCCTCGGTGTATGGGGACCTACTGAGCCACAGGACGGCCCTGAGTATCTGGG
>CAUYON010009135.1:0-39760 GCA_963573935.1 Arctocebus calabarensis
GCAAATTTCTTCAGCCTGTGGATGTCATTAAAGTATTTAATTTCTCCATCGTAGATGAAACTCAGTTTAGCTGGGTACAGGATCCTGGGTTGAAAGTTCTTTTGTTTTAGGAGATTAAAAGTAGATGCCCATTCTCTTCTAGCTTGAAAGATTTGATCAGAGAGATCTACAGTTATTCTAATATTCTTCCCCTTGTAGGTAATAGATTATTTGCGTCTGGTTGCTTTCAGAATTTTCTCTTTCATATTAACTTTAGTGAACTTAATTATGCTGTGCCTCGGGGATGTCTTATTCAGGTTGAGTTGTGCTGGGGTTCTGAAACTGTCTGCTATCTGAATTTCAGAATCTCTTGGCATGTCTGGAAAGTTCTCTTTCATAATCTCATAAAGAAGAGACTCTATGCCTCCTGATGCCACTTCATCATTTTCAGGTATCCCTATAAGGTGAATATTGGTTTTCTTCGAGTTATCCCAGAGCTGTCTGAGAGAATGATTCGCTTTTGCCTTCTATTTCTCTTCCTCTTTGGAAGTTTGGGAGCATTCGAAAGCTCTGTCTTCCATGTCAGAAATCCTTTCTTCTGCTTGCTCCATTCTGTTACTAAGGGATTCTACTGAATTTCTCAGATCTTTGAGGGCTGCAACTTCTTGTCTCAATGTATCAAAATCTTTGGTCATTTTGTCTTTGAATTCGTTGAATTCTTGAGACATCTTTTGGGTCATCTTTTGGATTACTACCTGAAATTCTAATTCCATCTTTTCCTCCATTCCTCTGATCTCATTTGCTATCCAGACTCTGAATTTGATTTCTGACATCTCAGCCATATGCTTATGCAAGGGATCTTGTGCTGTATCTACCTTGTCGTTCCCTGGGGGAGTTGATCTACTCTGATTATTTGTATTGCCAGAGATTTTCTGTTGATTCCGCCTCATTATTATTTTTCACTGTTGCCTATGACCTTCCTCAGAGTTCGGGAGTTTTCTCTCCCAGATCAGACCCCAGCAGGATCACTCTGTTGTTGCTGGATCTTTGTAGGGAGTGACCCTGTGTATCTCCTCTGGGACTGCCCCACCCAGGGAGTTCTGGCTGCAGGAGCACCTCTGGAGTGTGGCATGCCCAGATCAAACAGCAAGGCATGGGAGGGGGCACCCAGTGGCCTTTGTAAAGGGAGCCTGTGCCTCCAGCAGTCTCTGGCTGGGAGGAGGGTTCCAGAGAGAGGGCATGGGTCATGCAACAGAGGTCCTGGAAGGCGGCAGGCTGAGGCCGGGCAGGGCACAGATGGGCACCACACAGGAGTCCTGGTGGACTTCCTGGCCACTGCTGGTGGTGGGCCAAGTTCTGGTGTGGTGCTAATCAGGACTGTGCAGGGATCCCAGTGGAGTGGTGGGCCGCCGGCCTGGGGCATGGATCTGAGCCAGGTGGGAGTCCGGGTGGGCAGCGGGCTGAGGCCGGGCAGGGCATAGGTCACTACTGCGTAAGAGTCCCATTGGAGTTCCTGGCCACTGCTGGCGGCAGGCTAAGGCCTGGTGGGGTGCAAATCAGGGTGTGTGGGAGTCCGGTAGAGTTCCTAGCTGCTGATGGTGCGGGCCAAGGCCCAGCTGGGGTCCTAGTGGTATTCCTGGCAGCTGCGGGCTGCGGGCCGAGGCCCGGTGAGGCACGTATCAGAACTGCGCCAGGGTCCTGGAGGTGTCCCTGGCCTCGGGGCTCGCAGGGTCTTGGTGGAGCCCTGGAGTCTCTTACCTGTCAGTCCACCTGGTCTGGCAGATAGGGAGGGTAGGCACTGCTCAAGTACTCCTCCCTCAGTTTTAGCAGAGGTTAGGCTTCTGGTGTGTCAGGTAAGGGGGGAAGGGTGTCCTGGAAGTTCAGAATGGCGGAAAACTTTAGTTCAGTTTTTCTGCCTGAGGCTTGGTTTCTGGAAGTCGCAGCTTGCCTCAGAGGTGACCTGCAGTTATCACTTCTCTCTCTCTCTTGGCTGTTATCCCAGTCTTCGGCTCAATTGGGCAGTTTCTGGAGGTTATTCTTCCTTTTGGACAGAAGCCTCTGTTGGGAGCTGCTTCCAGTTGGCCATCTTGCCCCTCCCCCATGAACATACGTTTTTTAAAACATGATGTAGAAACTCAGTTTCAAAGGTTGAATTGTTACTTCCATATGTCTATTCATCAAAAGAAAAATCTGAGAAAACTGAAAGAGATTCTAAATAGAATAGAAATATTTTAAGGTCCCATTTGACTTATACGGACATAGTTTTCAGGATACTGTTATTAGCTTCTCAATATTTTGACACTTACTTTTAGTTTTGAAAGAGAAGTTTTAGGATGATAAATAGAAGTATGGCTTACTGACATGTCTTCAATTGAAGAATTGACTACAAGCACCAAAATAGTTTCCTTACATTTCATATTTTTAATGTTATTTATTGGTTAGGTAAGACACTAAAACTCACTTGGACCTACAAGTCTCCAGTTCCCCTTATTTGAACACTCAGATGACTGGGAAATATGACATCCCCTTATGTGTTACTCCATTGGTACAATGTTTCTTTAATTGCTTCATGGATCCTTGAATCCCTGGTAGGCTTTTTGTTGTTGTTTGTTGTTTTTGAAGCACAGTTTTGTTTTGTCCCTGGGTTAGAGACTGTGACCTCAGCCTAGTTCACAGTAACCTCAAACTCCTGGGCTCAAGCGATCCTGTCTCAGCCTCCTAAGTAGCTTTACAGATGCTTGCTACGATGACTGCCTAACTTTTCTATTTTTAGTAGAGATTGGGTCTTGCTCTTGCTCAGGCTGGTCTCAAACTTCTGACTTCAAGCAATCCATCTACCTCAGCCTCTAGAGTGCTAGGATTACAGGCATGAGCCATTGTCCCTGGCCAATCCTTGGTGATTTATAAGGTGAGATGACCAAAATGTTTTATTGTTAAAATTCAATAATGTGTATATTTTCCAAGTTTCCAGAAAAAAAGAAAGTTGCTAGACAGATTTTCTCATTTAAAATGTTTTACTCCACAAATTTTACTTAAAACTTTGGCATCTGCTGCAGATTGTCTGTTTGACATTATTTACACAGAAATCTGCTGTGTCTAGACTCACTTTTGTTTTCATAAACAACTATTTATGGTAGATTGTGCAGATAAATAAGTAGGTAATATATATCTCTATTATAGGAGTTTTGTCTCTGGATTCTGGTTCATGTAACAGACCTGAATATATCAACAAATTCCAGTGTTCTGCAGAGTGTGGTGTCACCTGGTGTTTGGACTCTAAACCTGAGAACTACAGTCACGTGTTGCTTAATGACAGGGACACCTTCTGAGAAATGCATAGCTGGTGTTGTCATTGTGTGACCATGATAGAGTGCACACACAAACTGACATGACATAGCCCACTATGCCCCTGCTACACAGTACAGGCTATTGCTCCTAGGCCACAAACCTGTACAGCACATTACTGTCCTGAATATTATAGTCAACTGTAACACAATGCTCACTATTTATAATCTAAACATAGAAAAGTTACAGTAAAACTATGGTAGAAGATTTTAAAAAATAATACCCTTATATAGGGCACTTACCATGAATGGAGCTTGTGGGATTGTAAATTGCTCCAGGTGAGTCTGTGAGAGAATGGAGAGTGAATGCGAGGGCTCAGGACATGGCGCTACCATAAACTTCATAAACACTGCACAATTACATTACACTAAATTTATGAAAAATAAAGTAATTGCTCGACAATATTCCCACTGTTATGAAGTCATTAGGAGATAGGGATTTTTCAACCCCATTCTAATCTTAGGGGACCACTGTCACGCTGGTGGTGTCTTGTTGACTGAAGCACCCTATGCTCCGCATGACTGTGATACTATTGGTAGTGCACCAGCTGCCAGCCCTTAGTGAGTTACACCTCTGCGAAAAATCATGACTTCTGCCAACACCTTTGTCCAGAAAAGCCTGGTACATTCAGATAAAGTGCTCCCACTCATGCAGAGTGCTTTGTGGTAGCACAGACCTCCAACACGGCCCCAGGCTGTAACAGTAACACTGCAACTGACCAAATACTCTGTGTACCAGCTTTCTCCCTTCTCATGACAGCCTGGGGTGGACGGGAGGGGGAGAGTGCTGCCATTTCCACTACACCCTCAGGGAAGCAAAGGTGTGGAGGATGAGACACTCATCCAAGGCTGCAAAGCTTTAAGTACCACTTTTGCATTGTTTTCCTTTGGAGTTTTTCTCTGTGTTGCTCCCAGCTTCTATCTGAACTTAGTACGAACAGGCATCTGGTATCCCCTAAATACGGGATTTTGTAAATGATACCTAAAAGAGGAACACAAGCCAGAAGATTTTACTTTCCGTTAACATGTAAGCCCTGTGACATGGTATTTTATATAGAAGTAATAGTCGAGGGTATTTTTAAGGACAAGGCCAGGTGAGCTTTTGAGGCCTTATCATGTTTCGTACATTGGCCAACGGGGCCTCCCTTTCTAGCACTTACTTGCTCTGCAACCTTGGAAAAGTTGTATGTTCTCATTGGGTATCTGTTTCCTCATTTACACATTCAGCGGCTTGGACTAGATGAGTGCTCATCTCCCTCAAACCTAACCTTTTCTGACACTATGACCCTCATCTCAAACCCTACCCTAAAAGGCATGTGAGACCTGCAAATCCTACTGTGTTTTCCACAAGTGTCTTTGTGGGTTTGCTACGTCAGTGTGTCTGTAGATTTAGCTCTGAAACACGGCTGACCCAGGCCCATGTGTTCCATTCATGCTCAAGGTGAAAAGTTAGAAAAAGGTGATTTTATTTGGGATGAGCCTTCTGGCCTACCATGCCTGCTCCCAAGGGTGCCCTCTCAATGCACCGTTCAAATCACTCACTAATGCACATGCTGATCCCAATGTGGCTTTTTGTAAAGCCAAATGCCACTGACAAAAACATGGGAAAGCCTCTCTCATTTTTATTGTGTTCTTGGCGATTCCAAGAGTCATTTCCTTTCCTTTCAGGGAGATAAAGAGACATATATTATGTGGGCAGAAGATGCTGTGTTCTGGTCAATAACGCAGGCCACAGAGGTCAATGGCTTTAAGCCAAGCCTGGCTGAAGCTGCCATAAATTTTCAAAGGTTGGGGTAAGAAGATTTAGAGACTGATGTACACTGGCTGAGAGGAGGAAAGACACTGGGCATAAATGGCCCTCTAAAAAAGAACAGAGTATCAGTCCCATAAAATCCTATAACAGTCTATACAGGGGCCCTGGAATGGGGAGAATTTTGCCCACCCAGGTTTTACTATGGAGCTGAGACAAATAAAAAAGATCTGAAAATAAATCTCCGAGGCCAACCCATCCCTTGAGACTGAAACTTGAAGCCTTCTCTGATTTTCCAATTCATCAGCATCTTTAGTGCTGATGAGCTGACTCTAGGCTTGACGGCACAGCCCCATAAAGCCTCCATTTTGTCTGGTCTTAACTTGTTTCTTTGTCTTTCTCAAAGTCTACTTTAGGAATCAAGTCAGTGAAGCAACACTACGCATTCAAACATCTCTCCCTACTCCTCTCTTCCCCGAAGCACCTGCTTTTGAAGGCCACCAGATTTATTTACCAGTTTTAGTACAGGACTGTGTGTGTGTGTCCATATGTGTGTGTGTGTGAGAGAGAGAGCGAGAGAGAGAGCGAGAGCACTTCCCCTCTTCTAAACACACCCAGGCTGAAAGGCACATCATGTAGCATTCATACTTCCACATTTACAAGAAGCACATGATGAATAATTTTTGAAAATAGAAGTGATTAAGGATATTGTACATGACAAGATACTGGATGAATATGCCTGCCATAAAGGTCTGTTTCCATTCCTTAAAATACAAGTTTAACATAAGAAAATATGAACAAGGACTCATCACTAGGACTGTTAATGCCACAAGGGCTACTTCGTGGCTCTGTGGACATGTATGTGTGCACTTCCATGTATATGATAAAGGTTTCCCTCCAAAGATGAAGTAATGACAATGTCAGGATTTTAAATAAATACTTTGAAGGCTTAAAAAGTTTTACTTTATGTTTTATTTACTACTCTAACTCTTCACTTTGGTTGTGTTTTGTAAGCCTTCACATAGCCCTGGATAGTTTTCTACGACTTATTATACTTTGTCTCATTTTGCCAACCCTCTGAGAAACTGAATTCAGTAAGAGTAAATATTTTATTCAATAGTTTTCAGCAATACAGCCAGGGAAGAAATAATAGTAAACTCTGACAGTGCATTCATAAGTAGCTGAGTCCATGCTAAGCACATGTCAAATATTAACTAATGACACTCCCAGTGAGTCTCAAAGATGCAGGTGCTATTGAGATTGCTATATTATGGAGGAGGAAACCAAGGCACAGACAGGTTAAGTCATGTGGAAAGGCAGTGTCTGATTTGGGATTTACGTCCAGGTGATACTGAGGCCATATTTCCTCTAGAATGAATTTAAAAGGAGACTGCAGGCCAGGTGAGGTGGCTCATGCCTGTAGTCCCAGCAATTGGGAGGCTGAGGTGGGTGGATTGCCTCAGCTCACAGGTTCGAGACCAGCCTGAGCCAAAGTGAGACCTTGTTTTAAAGATAGCTGGGCATTGAGGTGGGTGCTGGTAGTCCCAGCTATTTGGGAGGCTGAGGTAAGAGAATTGCTTGAGCCCAAGAGTTTGAGGTTAATGTGAGCGATGACGCCATGGCACTCTACTAAGGGGCGACATAGTGAGACTCTGTCTCAAAATATAAAAATAAAAAGAATAAAAAATATAAAAGGAGACTGTATTCAAATCACAATCCAGGCAGTGGGTACATTTATATCAACTAGAAAAGAACATGAGAATTTCCTAAGGGAAAGTTTATTCTTGATTTAACTTAGCAAACATAATTGCCTTGTCATCTGAGTATTTAGAATTAAGATATTTATAATCAGCTCTTCACAAATGCCCTAAGGCCATCCTTTATATCCATGTTGCACTGTGCCCAGGAAGATGTCCTGTGCCTCACAAAGTCCCTACTGACTCCCTAAGAGAACTTAGTGTAAGCAGAGGCAGGGCCCACTGTGCTGTCATATCCAGGGCAGGGAAGCCCTCGATGTCTATGGTGTAGCCAGCAGGTACCAAGGAGCCCACAGAGACTTGAAGTTGTAAATAAAATTCACTAACTCTTCCACTGCTCAGATCCATAAAATGCCCCAACTGAGCTTTGTAGAGAAATCTAGAAATTTATATCAGGGAGGGAATTAGAACAAGAAATAAATCCTCTCCAAAGCCAAATAAATTATTGGTGATCTGCATGAGAGTCTTAGACCATTAAGAATAAATGCTTAAATACAGTGTCAATAATTGTGGTATATTATAAATGATGACATGTACCTGATGATGTCTTTAACATACACCCCTAAGTACAATGCACCATAACTGTGCTACTCACAAAATAATTACAGAATATATAAAAATATTAATTTATAGTATTCCTTTGGGGGAAATACTCCATTAGTGGGACACTCATTTAAAGTTGTAAGATGAATTTCTTCTTTCACTGTATTAAAGAGAACAATTAAACCTGGGCTTTCATGTACTCAACCCTAATTGCTTTCTACCCTGGAATAATTTTATTCTGGAGTCTACTGTTTCAGCTATCTTTCATAACCTGTTCTCTGGAGGGAAGCTGGACATGGAAGAACTATTTATTTTCATTACATTTCTTAGGTCTCTTTTCATTAGTTCTCTCTTTTTCTGCAATTCGAGGCATTTCTTTATTGTTTTACAGTATACATGTATATAGTTCTTTTGAGCAATTGCCCAAAACACACTGTTAGTTGCCAGCAAGATTCATGCTAAAAGCAAACTGGAGGGTACGTTTGTGCCTCTTCTCTGAATTAAGTAGAACACTTTGCAGATAACTCTGTGATAAATCTTATCACAAGATAAATTTATATTTTGGGTATTTTTGACCCAAGATATAAAAAGGTAGTATTTCCAACATTCCACGGTTTTATCAGTATATCAAGTAAGAAAGATGCTACCCTTTATTTTAAAAAATTTACAAAAGCTATTTAGCCTGTTTTATTTGCTGACTTTTTTTTTGGAGACAGAGCCTCAAGCTGTCACCCTGGGTAGAGTGTCGTGGCATTACAGATCACAGCAACCTCCAATTCCTGGGCTCAAACGAGTCTCCTGCCTCTGCCTCCTAAGTAGCTGGGACTACAGGCGCCCGCCACAACGCCCGACTATTTTTGTTTGGGTTGCAGCCGTCATTGTTGTTTTGTGGGCCCAGGCTGGATTTGAACCCGCCAGCTCAGGTTTACACGGCTGGCGCCTTAGCCTGCTGAGCCACAGGCGCCGAGCCAATATTTGCTGACATTTAAAAGCTACTACAACTTATTCCTTTATTCATTAATCAAAAAGCTGTTGATGGTATGCTTGGTGTAAGATACAGACTTAGAGATTCAGAAAACAAAAATAATTTTTAAAAACATTTCTCAAAGAGCTTAATTCTAATATTACATTTTCTTACCAATTTAAACATGATTTAAATGCATGATAAAGAAAATAAGTGACCTATCAAAACAGGTACAACTTAGAAATAATTGTTTAATATAGGTTTGCAATTACTTTTAGTTCCATATGGGATGGTCTCATTAATAGGAATGCATTTCAGGATAGAAATGCCATTTTCCATCAGTCTTACCCCTTTGCAACATCCTATATGGGACAATGCCTTTCTGAAGCTTTAATATTTTTTTGTTTCTATCAGACCATGAGGCAGAATGTTCATTCCAGTAGAATAATAATAATACACATAAAGGCACCAAGATACTAGAGGGAAATAGGTACCTTGCAGCCTTATTTTCACTTAAATTTGTCTTCATTACTCTATCCATAAAGGTGTATGTGCATGTGACAAATTTGTTTACATAGATTTGACATATATAGAGTGTCCCAAAGATCACTGTACATGGGGAAAATGGGAAATTGTAGGTGAATGTATCCTTATGTACAAAAATTTTACAAAATATTCACAGAATATTCTCTATGGGCTGGCCATATCTTTGTAAAACTTTGTAATAAATATTTTGTAAATAAAGATACACTTAGTTACAATTTCCCATTTTCCTATGTATGGTGATTTCATGGGCAACCTTTGGGATACCCTGTATATGTTACACCAAAAAAAAGTTCCAGGAACAAAAGACCATTCAAAATTGTGGGACTTAAATGAGTCAGATTTCCACATGAAGAAAAGGGTTGCCTAGTTTCTGTTTGATGCACTTCATATGTGTTCCCTCAGTAATCTCTCTGTAGTCTGGATGACCTGGTCTCTGTTCACACACATCGCTTTGTGCACATAGAATGCTCCTGATCAGTTAAATCATACACATCTTACTCAGCTGCTTTTCTTTGAACTCAAGAATCAGAATAGCAAAATCAGAAGACTAGCATGTTCAACACAGTATTGAGTCTTCACGAACAAGCATAAAAGACATTAAATCGCAGATGTGGCTGGGACAATTTCGTGATTACTCTGAATTAGAGACGAGGTGCTTTGCTTTATAAAGAAAATGCTGGCAGGACCAGGCTCTTCTAGCATAAAAGCAGGTAGAGGGATAGAAGGGGGAAGGGGGGGAGGAAAAGAAGGAGGGAAGGAAGGAGGGAGGGAGAGAGGGAGGGAAGGAGGAAAGGGAGGCCAGAGCAAAAGGAAGGCACAGCAAGTCTGTGGAAATGGACTCCCTTCAAAGAAGAACAATTATTTAGGCCTTGCAGGGGTTCACCAGACCTGATGCCCAAATCGTTTTGCATCTATGTTTCCTTTATCCTTTTCCATGTATTGATTTACACAGTTAAATCTAGAAGTGAAAAGGAGTAATCTTCCCTTGATGAAGAGAGCAGATCACAGATAAACATCTTTATTTCCAAAACGCTTAGTAAATGCCGTAGTAAGTACCATACGTATATCATCACATGGAATTCCATTACCGTGCCTTTAATTTGGGAATTATTACCCTTAATTTAGAAACAAAGAAGTGGAGGCTCAAAGATTTCACAGGAAGGTGAAACTTACTAAATGTAGAATATAAATGTCTTAACACAATAACTAAGACAATGTCATGAAGTCTATGTTTGATGAAAATGTTTCAAATTGTATATAAAACCAGCACATTGTACCCCATGATTGCATTAATGTACACAGCTATGATTTAATAATAATAAAAAAAGATGTAGAGTCAAGACTTCTCCAAAACCCACACTTAAGTTTCTAATGCTCAACTCATTGCTGATCATTGAAATGAAGCTTTCTTCCTCTTACCATGTGAACAGACTGGTTTCATCCATTTGTCCCATCTATATGTCCTAAGGAAGGTCCACCTTTCTCAAGACACACTGCTGAGTTTTTATTCCACACTGGCTATTACTTTGGAAGTAGCCTAGCTTGTTAGGGACTGTCTGTGGGAACCACACAGGGGTGAGAAGATTTCCACCTGAAGGTCCCAGTCAGTTTCAAACGTAAAACTGCTAGGACTTTGGGTTTTAAGTTTATTGGGGTCAATGGTGAAAACTGATTAAAACTGTCTGCTTGCTACCCCTGCTCCCTCTTAACCCTCACTGAGTGGCTCAGGACTGGCCATGAGCAGAGGCAGCCACGTGCAGCACTAAGTCTGCCCCCATGGTCCTCCCTTGAGTGCTGCTGGTAAGTAAAACTGCTCGAGAGTTTAAGTGGAACCCTAATTAATGAGTCTGATTCCTGCCTGACACTGGCTCATTTTTAACCTGGTAAACTCATTAAACCCCCGCTCTTCATTTAGCCACGGGTGATCAGAGTATCATAATTTCAACTAAGTGTGCTCACTGATTTAATGGGCCTTGAGTTTCCTACATTCCCATAGTGTCCCATCTGAGAAGCTCAATCAGTATCGTTAGAAGTTTATTTAGTGCAAGGAGAAATCTCTCTGATGTATCCTGAATTCAACTGCAGGCTTTAAAGATGAATAAAAGCAAACCGCTGGCTCCACGATTTCAAACGACCCATTTTGCTTTGACCGTAAATCAGCCAAGGGGTCTGAAATGCAGACAGTTTCCAGACAGACCAGGTCATCTCTTGAGTTAATGAGATAAGCCTGTGTACTCAAGAACAGTCCCTGCCTTTACCAGCAGATGCCAGCACTTCCTCTTCTTGGATAAGAAAATGCCCCCAAACTTTGGTCTCTACATTTTCGGAGAGTTTTTAATAAAGGCAGATTAAAAACAACAAAAACAACACATACACACAAACACAAAGATTGCTCTCTCTCCATTCTTATTCCAAGTTCTTGCCCAGTTAATCACATCAAAGAGAACTCACAGAAAGTGCTGTTTGCTCACTGCTGTACTGCTGTTTGTGTGGACGTGGAGATGTCTAATAAACTGCTTCCTTTTCACATTAAAAAAACTGAAACAGGACATAGATATCTGGTTTCTAGGTTCTTATAAATTCCCTGTCAATAGCAAGCTCCCGTTAGTGTTTTATAATAGTGACAGCTTTGCAAAGACTGTAACATATATAACTTGGACTGGGTCAATACATGGCGGGGAAATCAGACTGAGATGGTCGAGCTGTTCATTTTGGCTGTCTTTATAATCAATCATCCAGACCAACCGAGCCTGCAGTGATACTCACTGATTATTGAGAAAGCTAAAACAAATGGATGGGCCATGCTGTCTGCCAAGACCTAGTAACTATACCCTCTGTCAAGACAGAGATGTGTCATCTTCTGAAAACCGAAGGTGTTAGAAATAACTCCCAGGTCCATCCAAAAGTGAGGCTGTACTTTGGCTGACCAAGAAAAGGGGCGGGGAGCTACTTCAATTTATTTCAATGTGCTTTGTTGAGTAGGTTTTGCAGATTGACCCATTTCAGAAACCCAAAGTTTGCAGGTTTCTGTGCCAGGCCACAGTAATAATAACCTCTGTCTTACCCATCTTGCTTCTCATTTACTTCTTTGGCTATCTTTGGCTTTTTTGCTTAATTCAAAAGCTTTGGAACAAAGTAACCCTTTCAAATATATTTCCCAACTACAAAGATCAAATTCTTTAAAAATATCCAAGTACTAGAAACAAGATAAAGGACCCCTAAGCTGTTTCTGATAACCTGCACAAGTAACTGGATGTTTTGGGCTCAAACCATTGCTCACTACATTCTTTACTTCCAGACAACTCAGCCATGACTGCTGGAAGGATGAGCACATTGTGTGAGTGGCCTAATCCAAATGCCTCTGTGTCCAAACATTCCAATAAAAATGAAGGCAGCCTCCCAGTCTTTGCCTAAAGTTGATTCAAATCACATTTACTTAGAATGAATTACCTTCACAATATTTTCTTCAGGGCCTTCTCTAGTTGCAAGAGATGAGAAAACAAAAGCTGCTTATAAACATTTCCAGTTGGAGAAAAAGAGAAAAATATAAGCAAAATAAATCTATTTAAGAACAGTACTTTCAACTTCATTGAGTTTCCTTAAGAATTGAGTACAGATTGCAGAATAGATGGGATGCTAAAGATAAAGATGCTAACGACAACTAAAGAAAAAGGAGTCTCAGAGATTTAAAGTGTTTATTATTTACTCATCCTAAGCTACTGACTATCTTCAGGGTGTATAAAAGTTTATCCCTCCATTCCATTTAATCAGAGCTTTGGAGGAATCAAATTAAAGGAGCTAACAGTGGTAAATGAGTTTTCCTAGACATAAAGGAATTCACGAGTAGGTCAGCAAAAGAGAGAGAAATGCACATGATCATACTAAGAAGACAGATAACAAGATGTGATAAAATAACCAAAGGCTTTCAGATTTATTGGGGCCAAGACTGGTAGTTGTCTCACCAATCTGCATTTCTCCATTTTAAAAAGGTATTTTAGTAATGGAAGAGCCTGAGTTTTAGCTAAGTGGCTGTCCAGTTGGAGACTACATTTCCCAGGCTTCCGTGCAGCCAGGTATGACCTCATGACCAAATCTGGCTAATAAGCAGTGTGCAGGCATGTTCTATAACTCCTAGTGATGCCCTGAAAGCAATCTACTTGCTCTCTACTTTCTGTCCTCTTTTCCAGGGACTGGAGTATAGACATGGTGATGGTTCATTATTAGCCCTGTTGGTAAGGGCAGCCGCCAGTGGATGGTGGAAAGAAAGACGGCACTTGGACTGGACCACATGATGGAACAAACCCATCTCACATGCCTGGACTGCCTACCAGATTGGCTGTTTATGAGAGAGGCAATTTGGTGGAATGCCTTACTAAACAATGTGTAGTCCTCAGACCACCAGCCGCACTGTGAGCTTCTTAGAAACACAAAATCTCAGACTCATCTCAATCTGAATTATAAGGCACATTTAAAAAATATCTCCTGACAATTTGTACACACATTGAAAGTGGGTAGTATCAGTGTAGTGGTTAAAAGTATAGATTCTAGAGCCAGATCCTGGGTTCAAATCCAAATCCATAACTCAATTAGTCGTGTCACTTGGAAAAATTATTAAAATTCTCTGAGAAGCAGTTTGTCTCATTTGTAAATTAGGAATATTAATAATATAATAACAATAGCTCTCTCATTAAGGATGATATCAGTTAATATTTATAAATAGATTGGTATAAAGGTATACAAGAGCTTATTATTATTTTATTACAAAAATAACTTCTATCTTATTTAAGCTATTTGGTCTCTGATAAAGCTGTCATACCAACATCTTAACAAATTCCATTAAAATAATGGATCTGGGTGAAGATTTGAAGAAGGGTGGAAATTGTGTCAAGTCTTATAATTAGAACTACCATATATGTTAACTCTTTCAGGATAATCTTAGGGTAAAATCTATTCACTTTCAATGAAGATTTATTAAGCATATACTAAACCTCAGGCATTTTTTCCAGGTGCTGGAGATGCCTGAGTGAAGAAAGCTGATAAAAATCTCTGCCCTCCTGAAGCTTATATCCTAGCAGAGGGTGGGGATGGTCTGGTGATGGGGATTATCTATGAAGTTTAGATCTCATTATCAGATTGTGGTTCAGAGTATGTTTCCTAATTACTAGTTTTAAAAATTGAAACACTATAACAAGAGGAAATGAAAAATAGAAACTTCCTGGCACCTATGAGGAATAGGTTACTCTAAAATCCATCCGGGGCCAGCAAGTTTTTGTATATGGAGGACACTTTGTGACTAAAGGAAATCTGTTTTCCAAAGCAAGTCAGAAGCACATCGGAAGTCAAAGGCTCCGCCAACTATGGAGCTGAGGGGAGTTTCCAGGTAAGTGCCCTGAATATTCCTATTCAGTGCTACAGAGCAGGCAAAGGGCCCCCTTAGACCTTGATGAGTTCTGACAAGAAAGTATCACTTCCTCATAATGAGGTTTGACCATAATGGCAATGTATTCATAGAAGTTTTTGGAAACTGTCCAAATCCTTCATGGATGAAAGGTTCTTTATGATTCTGTTGTTTTTCTTCTTAACTTGTCAGCAATCTTTATACAGGGTAGACATAAAGTTCTCATGCAATTTACTATGTTAAACTATTTTAAATTGCACATGAACTTTATGTTCACCCTCTATATTTTGGATGTTTTTCAAAGCCATGGCTTAGCTTTTCATTTTCTTAACAGTGTCTCTTCCTTCCTTCCTTCCTTCTTTCCTTTCTTTTTCTTTCCTTCCCTCGTTCCCTGCCTCCCTCCCTTCCTCCCGCCTTCCCTTCCTTCCTTTCTTCCTTTCAAGATAGGGGCTTGACCTGTTGCCCAGGCAATAATGCAATGGCACCATGATAGCTGTCTGCAATTGATTCTCATGACAGGTATTCTCCTGCCTCAGCCTCCTGAGTAGCTGGGACCATCGGCATCCACCACAACAACTTGCTAATTTTTCAGTTATTAGTAGAGATGAGGTCTCGGTCTTGCTCAGGCTAGTGTCAAATTCATAGGATACCATGGGATACTTTATTTTTTGAGGGAAAAACAGATATTCAATAGTAATAGGACAGGGTACAAACTACTAACTCAAGATAATCATTTTATAAAAAAGACACTTGTACTTGAATGTTTATCACATCACAATTCACAATAGCAAAGATATGGAATCAAACTAAATGTTCATCACTTGATGAGTAGATTAATAAAATGTAGTATATACGTATACCATGGGGCACTATTTAGCCATAAGAAGGAATGAAATAATGTCATTTGCAGTAACTTGGATGGAACTGGAGAACACTGTCCTATATACAGTATCTCAGGAATGGAAGAACAAACACCACATATTCTCATTAATAATTGGGAGCTAAACAATGGGTACATATGATCATAAAGTGATATAAAGGACATTGGAAACTAAGAAGAGAGGAGGGTGGGAAGGGGGTGAAGGATAAAAACTCACCTAACGGGGACAATGTACTTTGTTCTGGTAATGGGCACATGAAAAGCCCTGACTTCAGCATTATACAATTCATCCATGTAACAAGAACAGTTGTGCCCCCTAATATGTTGAAATAAAAACTATAAGAACAAACAAACACAAAACCCCTAAAAGTTCTCTTTATTAAGCAGATAGGTCCAAAGAGGTGAGTAACTTAATTTTTATGTCCTAATAACAAGTAGCTTTAAAAAAAAATACACATATTTTTCTTTAATTCTTAAATAACTATAATTTACTTAGGGGGCATATATCAGTTAGGCACTGGACAACTTTTGAAATCTTAGACTTAGTTTGGATATTGCCTACCCACCTGTTCTATACTTATTTTCATGAAGTACTTGCTTTTTATCACAACAATTGCTGAAAACCTAGTCTATCAAAGTATTGTTACCAAAAGAAATGCGGTATAATCTAATATTGAAAGTATAGACTGTCTTGAGTTAGTAGTTTTCAGACTGTCCTATTGATATTGAATATCTCTGTTTTTCCCCCAAAGAATAAAGTATCTCAGGGTATGCTATTAATTCAATGTAGCACCCTGAGGTATCTCAGCACAGTTCGGGAATCATGGGTCTAGGGGAAACAGAAGAAAGCTGAGAGCAAAATTTATTTGAGGGTTTAAATATGTTATATCTTTAAAGTTTATCAGAAGATTTTTATTCTAGTCAATGACACATTTGTATTTATTACATTTATATATGATTTTATAAATATAAAGATGACCTGCATTTATTTTATTGACCCCTATATCCTTTGAGAACTCATAGCATAGTCTTGGTGATACTGTACTGCAATTTGAGAAACAGGATCTAGCAGTAGAAATAAGATAATGTATGCAGATGAAAGGTTATCCAAAAACTGAAGGCAACACAATCACCAAATGGATAAGGAGGAAGTAAAGCAATGTGAGGAAACCAAAATACAATTTATGGTCTTAACTGGGGTATTTCTGTGACTGAAAAGGAATGGTGTTCACAGCAATGTTAGGGAAACAGGCATCAACATAGGCTGCCCCAGGCAAACAGGAATGTATATTTCTCCAATAAATATTGGGAATCATTGATTTTGCAAATTCAGCAAGACTATACATGTGTTAGCCAACACCCCAGGATTTTCGACTGGATTTTCCTACTCTCTCTTACTTTGAAAATCTAGAGTCAAAAGTATATCTACCTCTGATTCTAAAAATATTGAAATGTCTCCCTAGGCTTTGCAACCCCTTCTCTGGAGAAAACAAAGCATTCAGGTCTTTTTTTTTTATGCCCATCTTGGCCAGAATGCCCATCTTTGAGAAGTCTCTTTCAATGTAGAAGCTTCCCTGAGGTATAGTTGTTGCTTTTTTGTTGGGGGAAGTTCTCTTCTTTAGTACACATTTATGAGAAGAGAATCTGGAATCAGTAATGCACAACAATCTTGTAGGTTAACTATTACCATTTATAAATTAGCAACCTGAAGTCTAAGTAACTTAAATAAAACCCAGCACCTGGATGGTAACACTATCCATGCCAATATAGGACAAAAGAGGAGGTGGCCATCTATTTGTATAGTTCGGTTAAATGTATAAATATGTATAAAATGTATATACATATTTCTAATTCTGATAACATTATTTCATTTCTCAAGAGTTTTAGTTAGCCCCTTTCACTAACTCTGACTCAAATACGTTCACATTGTGCTATCTCTGACATCAGGCTGTATCCCACAACTAATGAACTATCATAGTTTAATTGGCTGCATTGTTTTCTGTGTAATGATACATAAAACAATGGTGTGACTTTATAGTTACTGGTGCCTTATATTTAAAGAGAAATTTGTTCATCTGTAATATGAAGATGATAACATTTATGTTGGAGTAATGTAAAGGAGGTTTGACAATAAACTTTGTTGGTAGCAAATGTGGTAGCAAAATAAAGAATTGGTATAAAAATAGTTTTCCCCTTCCTTCCTTCCTTTTCTCCCTCTCTCCCTCCTTTCTTTCTTCCCTCCCTTCCTCTGTCCCTTCTTCCTTCCTTCCTTCTTTCCCTCGCTCCTTCCTTCACTGCCTCCCCATCCCTCCTCCTTCCTTCCCTCCTCCTTCCATCCCTCTTCCTTACTTCATTTTTTCTTTCCTTCCTTCTTTCCTTCCTTCCTTCCTCCTTCTTTCCTTTTCTTCCTTCCCTCCTCCTTCCATCCCTCTTCCTTACTTCCTTTTTTCTTTCCTTCCTTCTTTCCTTCCTTCCTCCTTCTTTCCTTTTCTTCTTCCCTCCCTTCATCCCTCCCTCTTTCCTTCTTCCTCTCTTCCTCCTTTTTTCTTTTCTTCCTTCCCTCCTTCTTTCCCTCCTTCTTCCTTCTTTTCTTCCTTCCTTCTCTGCTTCCTTTCTTCCCTTCCTTCCTTCCCTCTCTCCCTCCCTCCATCCCTCCTTCCTTCCTTCCCTCTTCCGTCCTTGTTACCTACCTTCCTTCCTTTTTATTTTTATTTATTTATTTATTTTTTGAGACAGAGCCTCAAGCTGTCACCCTGAGGAAGAGTGCTGTGACATCACAGCTCACAGCAACCTCCAATTCCTGGGCTCAAGCGAGTCTCTTGCCTCCGCCTCCCAAGTAGCTGGGACTACAGGCGCCCGCCACAACGCCCGGCCATTTTTTGGTTGCAGCCGACATTGTTGTTTGGCGGGCCCTGGGGCTGGATTCAAATCCGCCAGCTCAGGTGTACGTGGCTGGCGCCTTAGCCCGTTCAGCCACAGGCACCGAGCCCCTTTTTCTTTTTATATTGAGAGGATTTTTATTGTCAAAACAAGTAAAAGAGAGTAATTGGTGGGACCACACCTATGGTGCATCTTACCAGGTTACATGTGAAATTTACTAGAGGTAGAATATAAATGTCTTAACATGATAACTTATAAAATGCCGTGAAGGCTATGTTAACCAGTTTGATGAAAATATTTCAAATTGTATATAAAACCAGAACATTGTACTCCACAATTGCAATAATGTACACAGCTATGATTTAATTAAAAAAAAATTATTGCAATAATGTACACAGCTATGATTTAATTTAAAAAAAAAACAGGTAAAAGATTCAAGTATAACAGAGGACACAAGTTAATTGTGTTGATAATATTAGACACCAGGGTCTCTATGGAAAGGTCAAGACATACAGAGACTTACATAGAAAAGATACTGTCCAAAACAAAACCACAGGTACTTGAGACATTGTTCAGAACAATGACTGAACATGTATGCAGTGTGTAGAAATAAAAAAGACTTTTCTGACTTCTTCTCCTCAGTGAGATGTGCAGGCATGTAAAGGCAGGAGGCTATTTTTGGAGAAAAGTGTTTTCATATGGAAAAAATCTTAATTATCTAAACTTCTTCCATTCCTCTTGCAACACACAAAAAGGTTTTAAGTCCTGGGATAGGCAGTGAAATCAAGATAGACTGCCCCAGTTTTACAAAAACCTAAAGACTATAATCTAACAGTAGCAAACACTTTATTTAAGAATTTTTGAATACTCTGGGAGGCCGAGGCAGGTGGATCACTTGAGTTCAGGGGTTTGACACCAGCCTGAGCAATAGTCTGACCCTGTCTCTACTAAAAATGAAAAACTGAGGCAAGAGGACCACTTGAGCGAAAGAAATTGAAGTTGCTGTGAACTATGATGTCATCGCATTCTACTCTAGTCAGGTTGCCTAGAAAAAAAATTGTTTTTTTTGAATACTCTTTTATCTATTCCAAACCAGTACATTGAATTTTCTCCTTTAGAAGGTTTTCAACAAAATCAGAATTAAATTAATCTTATTATAAAATGCAAGAAAGAATACCTAAGTCTGTTCTGTATCATTCATAAAAGGGAAGCATCCCTCCAATGGCACTAGCCCTTAAAAGTGCCATCTTATAGGGTGGTGCCTATGGCTTAGAGGAGTGGGGCGCCAGCCCCATATACTGGAGGTGGCAGGTTTAAAACCTAGCCCAGGCCAAAAACAGCAAAAAAAAAAAAAAAAAAGTTCCCATTTATATACTGGCTGTAGGACAAAGTAATCTTTTGGGCCTACCAAAAGGCAGAGACAGCCTAGTTTCAGCATAGATGAGCAGTCCTTGCTAAGTCAGGCTTTTAGTTACAGCCAGACCTCTAAAAGATCCTATGTCCTCCTAACTGACAAGGCCACACACAGTACCAGCAGAGTGTCAAGAAGCCAAAGTTGTTTAAATTACTCTATAATTTGTCAATGTTCACATTGATAATGAGAAAGGTATCAAGAAGCTTGAATTTTATTTGCTGCTTTTTTAAAAGAAGCTTGAATTTTAACAACTTAATTATTTGCTATAGACTGAATGTTTGTGTTCTGCCAACATTCAAGTGTTGACACTCAATTATCAGTGTGGTGGTATTTGGAGATGAGGCATTTTGGTGGTGATTAGGTCATGAAAGCATAACCCATGCATAAGCATGTCCTTATGAGACAGCTCTGTCACACCTCCTGCCATGTGACAGCACAGCAAAAAGACAGCTGTCTATGAATCAGGAAGCAGATTCTCACTAGACCCCAAGTCCACCAGCACTTTGCTCTTGGACTTTCCAGCTTCCAGAACTGTAAGTAAATTTTATTGTTTATGATTTACCCAGGCTATCGTATTTTTTATAGCAGCCCTAACTGACTAGGACAACATTATTTATCTAATAAGCAATGATAAAAAGTTCTTGTCTAGGGTAAATGACACAGAATATTATGTATCACTACTAATATTATTATTTTGCTTGACTTTAAAGCATTCTTCCACACAATATGCACAAGCTTTGTGCTAATGTTTCTTAAAAGTGAATTATGTCTTCAGCTTCCGCCTCAGTTTTACAAGTTTTTAAAAGTACACACCTTTCTTATGTCACAGCTCAGCTGAAAGGGGAGTGGAGAACAAAACACCCTCTACTCAGATTCCCTGGACTAGAAAGAGCTCCAGTATGCAACAGGTTATGAGCATGTCCAAGTTTGAGATTGTGAGCTGTGGCAATTTCTTCTCTTCTATTTCTGGGATGTCTGTCTTGGGTAGCTTAAAAATTGCTGTATCCTCAGCCATTCAAGTGGCCTGGACATAGTCTGGGCGTAGATCAGCTCCACTGCAGAGGGCATCTTGGCCTCTTTGTAGGCTTGGGTAGCAAACCTTCCTGAATTAGGTTTCTGGTGGTGGTAGGTCTTGGTCAAAGAGGCTTCATCTATCTATGAGTTTCCGTTCTTATTCTCAATTCTAGACTAGGCCAGGTAAGTCTATATAAGAACCAGAAGTGAGGCAGACTCTGTGTCTCTGCTTATAGGAAGGGTGAGGGGGTCCTGCCTGCAGTGGGCCATGCAGGCTGTCTCTGCTTTTGTTACCTCTCCCCTGTAGAACTTGACTTTGTGCAGTGCTTCTGTCAGTCAGAGGCACTTCACCTCCTCAGTGGGAAGGTCAGGTTGGGTGTGTAGCCAGCATCTCGCAGCCTTGCCTCTTCCTCAAAATTCTGAATGCCTCCTGGGGTCTGTTTTGTGATCAGAGAATTCAAGATGACAACAGTAGCTCTATTCTTTACCATCCGCACCTTGCCCATACCATCAGCTGTCACAGGGTCATGGCAGAGAGTGACACACTGTCCTCTCTTTGTTCCACCTTGTGGTCTGGAATTTCTATAGTTAGGGCAGCATTGCTTCAGTTCATTTATTCATCACACAGTTATTGAATGCCTACTATGTGCCAGAAACTGGGCTCATTTATAATGCAATAGTAAAGTTTTTTAAAGGTGGGAACTTTTAAAATTTATAGGATGCTGCCTGTGTCTGAGTGAAAAAGAAACATCATATAGGGTCCTCGAGGCACCATCACAGCTGTGCGGTATGTACCGATGGGCAGGAGCTTCTTGCCTGGTGCCCCCTAGGCTTAAGAGCAGGTACTTCTCATGTTGATGCCATTGAAGCACAGATATCTAAGTGAGCCATAACTAAGTCTATGCCACCCCAGGGACATGATGTGAGAATTATGCTGAAAGAGTAATGAGGAATATTGTCCCATAGCTGTAAATTAGCAAAACTTCCTTGGAAGAGCATACGCAGAGGCCTGTTTCTCTGCCACTATGGGCTGCTTGCAATCTAATCTCCAGCACTGAAGAGGTTCTCCTGAGACTGTGGGACAGTGGGGACCCAAGCCATGGGGTGGGCGGCATTCTGCTAGACACCGTCTGAGGCTTAGTTCCTTGTCTAAAAATGAGGATCAAATACCTGGTCTGTCTACTTCATGGGGTTCTCACAACATCAAATGATCCTATTCTCATGGGTTTTATGAGTCAGTGCAGACATAAGATAAATGTATGAAATAAAATACAATGTGTGTGGAAGCATTGTGTAAAATTTAAAGGGGCACACAATATAAAAATTACCGTTAATAGTAAATACAGACGAAAATATCACCATTTTTATATTCAGTTAAGTCTGGCCAACATTTTTAAGGCTGGTTTCAGTACACGATTCTTTGGGACATAGTGTTAAATTATCTGCATGCACCTTAAGTATGGATAATTTTTTGTGTTAAGCCTCCTACTTCCTTCAAAAAAAGCAAATACATATGTCAAAGAATTAGAAAGCAGTGTGCCAGTGTACTATAGCAAATTCCCTAAGATCCAAACTATTCTTCTTGCTAATGCACCTGTCATTGGAAATGTGTATAGGAAAAAAAAAGTGAGTCCCATGGTTTAGGGCTAGAAAAAATCTGGAAGAACACAGGAAGAAAACCAGTGATAGAGGGAGAGAGTGAAGGAGAAAATAAGTGACCAGGAAATTGGAAAGGTGAAAAGACAATGTACAAGTAAAATCAATCCTCTCGACTGGGTCATGTAGGAAGAAGGAACCACAGTAAGAAAATGGAAAGTTGGGGACATTAGAGTCAATCGGTTGAATGACCGATTCCAGGTAGACATAGCTTTAAAAAATGAGACCATTGTCACTGAAGTTCATTTGACAGAGCTTTATGTGTAAGAGTCAAGCGATGATCACTCTTGTCCACAGTCATAAAATAAGGTGCCAGTGTGATTTATCCCTGCTCTTCTAATATACCCCAACTGGAAGAAGGGTCTATAAATTTCAAAGGTTCCCACCTTTAAAAAACTCTTACTAAGTCATTGTAAATTACCCCAGTTTCTGGAGCATAGTAGGCATTTGATAACTGATGAATAAATGAACTGAAGGAATGCTGACCTAGCTAAGCTAATTTGTTTTCATGGTGTTGAAGGATTCAAAACTGAAAAGTAATGCATTACCACTATCATGCTTTTATTTCCTTAAACATGAGACTGGTTTAAGATTATTCTAGTCTATGCAGAGGACCCAATAATAATTAGTATGTTACCCTTTACCTGCAACCTTTTTATTTTTTAAATAGTCTCTCTTTGTTACCTGGCTAGAGTTCCATGGCATCAGCCTAACTCACAGCAACCTCAAACTCCTGAGCTCAAGCAAACCTGCCTCCTCAGTCTCTTGATTAGCTGGGACTACAGGTGTCTTCCACAAAGTCCAGTTAATTTTTCTATTTTTTTGTAGAGACAGGGTCTCCTTTTTGCTCAGGCTGGTCTCAAACTGCTGAACCCAAGTGATCCTCTCATTTTGGCTTCTCAGAGTGTGGAATTATAGGCATGAGCCACCGCACCCAGCCATAGCTAGTAGGGTTTTGAATGATTTCTGTTCTAGGTACTGTACTAAGTGTACGCAATCTCATTCAATCCTTGCAACAACCAGTAAGGACAATTATGGGAAAGTAGAATTCAGGGAGGCTACCCTTATTGTGTAACTTGCCAAAGTTTCACACATGTAGTAGGTTGGCATCAGGTTCACCAATTGCATATAGTTTTCTTTAAGAATTATACTTTCATAGAAAAGATGCAAGGTAGTGGATCAAGAATTGTAGCTGCCCTTTTCTTTGTTGCTATGGCCTGAATAAAATGTACACATTGAGGGTGAGCTATCGGCAGTGACCTTAAGAACAGAAGGAATGGCCAGAGGGGGCATTTGGTTGCTTCTGAATGACAACCAACATAAGAAACATCCCAACACACACACGCAAACACACAGCTACACATACATAGGTACGTAACTGAAATAAAACTTTCACTAAGCAATGCTTGCTGCCATTATATGTGATGCATGCTAATATTTTCCATTTCGTTTCCTTTCCTTCCCATTCTACTCTCTTCTATTCTAGTACTTTAAATGCTGGTTGGGACCCACTTATAACTGCCCTCATATGTGTGAACGGGCCATGATCTGCAGGCCGGAAACCTGAGCTGGAAGGCAACGCAGGTGGTCGAAGGGGCATGGACTTTCGATTTCATTGGGGGCTTGAAGCCTGGGCTCCTGCTGTATTAACTGTGAGGGCTAAAGCAGATGGTATCGTCTTCGACCTTTAGTTTCTTGTCCATAAAACGGTGATAGTAATACCTTCCTCAAAAGGTGGCTGAGAAGAGGGAGCAAAAACCACCAGTGCCCAATGCGAACTGAGGTATGGTAACAGCAGTGTCAGAGGTGGCGAGGCGTGTAGACTCACCCTGGCACTAAGTAGCTCTAAGCTTCAGTTTACTCCTGTGTAAAGCCTGGGGAGATAAACAGTAGTGCACACCTCACAGTGTTCTGAGGATTCAGCATGCTGATACATGGAAAGCACAGTGCCTGGTGCTGAGTGAACACTCAACAAACTATTCGCTACATCTGCTCACCCAATCTAGCTGTTCGCTACATCTGCTCACCCAATCTAATCCTGTGCAACCACTTAGAGTTAGTCTGGATTTCCCTAGACTAGGTTATAATGTCTCTTTTGATGAGACAAACTCAGGCTTGGGTGTGTGTGTGTGTGTGTGTGTGTGTGTGAGAGAGAGAGAGAGAGAGAGAGAGAGAGAACACAGAAAAAAATCAAAATTACTCTGTTTATTTTGCTTATTGCTATTTTCTAGCAGCCAAATCAAACTCGGCCACAGCAAAGAAAATTATGTCAGTAAAAGAAAGATTAGATCCAAACTGGATTCCCTCTCCTTGTTCTTCTCAAACAGTATTTTCACAAATCTTTGGCCTGGGTGCAAAGGCTTTTCTTTAATAAGTAGACTGTACCAAAAAAAGAAAAAAGGAAAAAAGGAAAAGAACATGACTGTAACTTTACTAGTGGAAAGTGAGATTAATTTTTTTTGAGGTGAGCTAAAGAACTCTATGGCATGTCCCCCATTTCTACCTCCTTCCCTCCATGTGTGAGGAAGCCTCTGAGATGGCCCCTGACACTTGATGGCATTCATGGTCTGTGTAATCCTCTCCTCCCATATAAGTGACTCACTTCTAGCCAATAGGAAAATGTGGAAATGACAGTATATGACTCGACATTAAGTCATTAAAGGCCGTGTGGCGTTGTGTCTCTCCTGTGGAGCTTGCCCTGTGGGAAACTAGCTGCTCTGCTGTACCAGCCCCATAGACAGGCTCACGGGATGAGAAATCACAGCCTCCTGCCTAAGGCATGTATGTGAGCTTGGAAGTTGATCTTCCAACCCCTTCAAAAGTCCAGTAGTTTGAATGCAACTCAGCAGATGCCCTGAGCCTGAGCTACCAGACCAGAACAATTCCAGACCCATGACCCTCAGAAATTTTGAGATAATAATTATTGGTTTAAGCTGCCAAATTTGGGGGATATTTTATTACATAGTAATAGATTGTTCGTGCATAGCTCTTGAATCTCTCTTCCCACAGCAACTCTCTGTTAGTTCAGTCAGTTAATTACTCATTCATTAATCTCTCATTCATTCCACGCACTTTTGTGAACTGCTTGCTATGTGTTAGACAGTGTAACTGTCTTCAGATGCTAATTTTAAGGAGCTTCAGTCTAGTAACAGATATAGAGTGGGCAGACTAATACTGAAATTAAAGTGCTAGGTTCCACAACTAAGGGCACAACAATTATAGCAAAAAGACAACGTTCAGAATGGGAAAAGATATTTGCAGGTTATGAATCTGACAAAGATAACCAGAATCTACAGAAAACTCAAATTAATCAACAAAAAAGAGCAAATAATCCCATCTATCACTGCAAGAGATATGAACAGAAATTTCTCCACAGAAGACAGACAAATGGCCAATAAATACATGAAAACATGCTCATTATCACTCATCATGAGAGAAATGCGAATCAAAGCTACCCTGAAATATCACCTATCCCTAGTGAGAATGGCCCACATCACAATCTCCCAAAGCTACAGATGCTGGTATGGATGTGGAGAGATGGGAACAAACGCTTCTACACTGCTGGTGGGACTGCACACTAATACGGCCTCTGGAAACAAGTATGGAGAATCCTCAAAGAACTAAAGTAAACCTTCCATTTGGTCTCGAAAGCCCGTTACTCAGTATCTACCCAGAAGAAAAAAATATCATTCCCTGTAAGAACATTTGCACTAGAATGTTTACTGCAGCTCAATTCACAATCACCAAGATGTAGAATCAACCCTAGTACCCATCAACACTTGAAGGTGTATATATACCATGGAATACTATCCAGCCATAAAAAAGATGGAGACTTTACATCTTTTGTATTAACCTGGATTGAGTTGGAGAACATTCTCTTTAGTATAGTATCACAAGAATGGAAAAGCAAGTGTTCAATGTACTCAATACTATTACAAAACCAGTAGATGATCAAATACACACCCACACAAGAGAAAAATACAATTAAACTCAAATGGGGTGCGGGGGGAGGAAGGGGGGAGAGAGAGGGAAGAAGGGAGGAGGATTGGTGTGCTCCACCTAACAGGCACAATGTAAGTTTATATGGCCTAACTCCTGGGAGAGGGTCACAAGTGCAACTTGGACTGTACCCAACAAACACTGTAACCTAATCATCTGCATTCTCAAATTAATCTGAAGTTAAAAAAAAAAAAGCCTGGGTGCAAGCTAAAGGCCAGCATGTGGCTTTGATAGAGCCCTTGGGGACTCAGGAGGAAATGGGAACGTGACGCTGAGCAGATGAAAGAACAATACAGAGGAGATAGCGATCGCCCTGTGTCGGGGTACCAAGGTGTGACAACTTTGTCAGGTGTCCACTTGATCGGGCTGGAAAACAGTCACCAGAATTCCCTTTTTTCTATGTTTCTAGTTAGGGTGGGCCACAGGAAGATCCCACTGAGAGCGGGAAACAGCAGCCAGTTAGTGGCCGACACAATGCAGCAGGTATAACTTACCTTGCTGGTGTGCGGCGGCGACTGGGCCGGGACTGGTCTACTGTGCCTGCTGTCTTCTCTTCTCTCTCTCTCTCTCTCTAAAAAAAAAAAAAAAAAAAAAGCCAGAGTCTCACTTTGTTGTTTTCCACACAGTGCCTGGCATCACAGTTCATAGCACCCTCCAACTCTTCGCCTCAAAAGATCCTCTTGTCTCAGACTCCCTAATAGCTAGGATTAGTGGCCCCCTCCACAATAGACTGGGGCTCACTTTGCTCAGGCTGGTCGCCAACTCTTGAGCTCAGGCAATCTAGCCGCTTCATCCGCCCAGAGTGCTGGGATTGCAGTCACTGCGCCCGGCCTCCCGACGCCCTCTCTTAACTTGCCTGACACCGGGCCAGGTGTGTGTGTTTGGCTCCAGGATGAACGGTTTTCACTTCTGAAGAATACTCTATTCACCAACGTGACAGGACACGTTTTCAATACTTTTTTTAATGCAACCAGCGCCAGCCTTATAGTTGGAGACAATAGTTCTATAGAGACTGCTTAACCAACTCCTATGCTGGAGGGACAGACAGGAGGTAAGATGTGGACAGCAGAAAAGAGATGAAAGAGCCTTGAAAGGCAGAAAGAATCGTGGCCACAAGGGCATGGAAGGGAAGAGGTAGAAGGTTGGAATAGTAAAACTAACATAATATCTGACTCCACACAAGGCACCAGTACTGACCAATCAGAATGAAGGCTACCCCAGAACTAGCCAATCAGAACAAATGCTTGCCCCAGTGCTGAGCCTGGGTCTTGCAGGGCCTGGTTGTGTCCCCTTAATGAAATCTAGGTGGCTCTGGTGGTGTTTCAGGGCGTGGAGGTAGGACCTCAGAGATACAACTCAATACTAACTGGTGCAGTAATGTTTAATATTTTATCAACTTTTGAATATACTGACACAGTCCAGCTGAGTGCCACCTCTGAGTCAATATATGTGAGTGCGTGTTGCACAGAAAGTTGTTTAGCACACCTGGGACGTGGCTGGTTTGGTGTATCGCTGCCGCTCACCCTAGTGAAATTGATTTAACCTTTTATGTTTTATGTGGCCATAGTCAAAGTAGCTATTAAATCTATTCCATGGAGAAATGCTATTTTATGCCAATGACAGAAGACCAAAGCCTTATCTTTTGACAGAATGATACATCAGAAAGAGGAAATTTTAGTCTCTGTTCTGCCAACATCACAGTGACCTGGGCAAGTCACCCTGACCCATCCTGAAGCCAGAAAACAACAGTCTTACGTGGATTTTCCTCGCTCTAATCGTCTAGAGACGTGGAATGAGTCTCCATTCCCTCAAACTATAGCCATTAGGACCTTTAACTCTGGAGTGAAGACATATTTTACCTAAGAAGATTGCTCTCTACCTCTTTGCCTCCACACCAAAATTTTGGTCTGTGGCAATTGTTTAGTACGGGTTGACTTGTTCCTCTTTAGACAGCATGGCAAGCGGGCTGTTTATTTCTCATTATTGGCCTGATCTTTAAGCAGCTGTGTGATTTCAGATATTCTGAAATACTTCCTGGTTCCTAGAACTCTGCATATAGCAGATGCTTAATAAATACTCAAATGTTTATACATCATTTTGGTAAATTTTCCGATTCCAAATAAAGATCAAACAAGATACTCTAAACTAAAATATTTAAGGATTCCAGGTTGTGTGTGGCTCTGTATATTCTCTGCCTCCCTTCCACCAGCATGAATAATTAAAATAGAGTTGGATCTCTGTGTGTGCATACCCATAATAGTATTTGTGTGCATATTAATGGTGTATACATTAACTCCTTTTGCTTTAAATGACAAGCCACTCTTATTTAAAGATAAGGTTTGAATATGAAAATAATTTTAGCATCTTAGACCACTATTTTTTCTAGATAAACTCAAGCTAGCAAAAATTAATATTTGTCAGTAAGAAGAAATTCAAATCTTAAAGAAAAATAATACAGACAACCCCAAGATAATTTAAATATTCTCATCTTTGGAGAGTTAGGGCAGTTGAGCTTAATTTACCACATTCTCATCATTAAAAATTTCACTATTGAACTTATGGACATTTGGAAAATGAGAAATTCAGGTAGAACATCCTATAGGGAAAAAGAAGCACAGGAAAATGTTGGACTATAGTGAAAAACAAAGTTCCAAGCTCCCCCTCAAAAAGTGGATATATAGACTAACAAAAGGTTGGTATATGAATGTGATTGCTGAGAATATGGAATTTTGAATTCAAATTCTTTCTTCCCAAGCAATTTATTTAGTAAAAGGAAATGCTAAAAAAATTACTGGAGAGATGACTCTAAATGATAAAAACCTTAAGGCTTTTGATATTACTGAGGCAAATTTTCCTTCTCATGCCTGGAGGAAAAATGATGAGGTAGATTTTTGGTCCTTTCTGCTTGACTAATTTTCCTATTTAGCATGCATATATTTAATTGAATTTGAATATGTTTACTGCACCCAGGGGTGAAAAAAATTTAACATATATATTTAGCATGACTGTGAGGTATACAAGGCAGAGAAGAAGAATTTTTTTCTATAGTCTATTCCTTTGGAAGAAATCACAAATTTTTCCATTGTTATTAAACCTTTTTTTAATAGTTCAATTTCCACAATTAGCATGAATAAATTTCTCCTCTCAGCATAGAAATCACTCAGCACTTATTTTAACTTTCTTAACACATCAATCCTTCAACAAGTTCATTTGCCCATTTACACATACAACTAGGTATATATAGTTCTTAATTCTTAGAAAACTTCTCCCCCAGTACATAAAGTGTCTCACAATCTATGTCAGGACTCTTTAGCCAGAACTGGTCTTCTGAGTCCATATTTGATCTCCTATTCATAAGCATTTTGAGTCAGTCCACTAACATGGGGGTAACTCCAATTTATATTTCATTCTTCCAATGCCTGTTGCTCTTTGTATCAAGCCCTCCTTTTAGTGCAGAGAATAAGTGAGCCAATTAGAAAAGGTTTTGAACCCTGGGAAAAGTCTTATAAAATACATCAAAATGCTATGATTTGAGTACCGTCTTCACTAGGAATTCCCAACACCTGCTTTCTGGAGCTACAGCACAGCCTAACTCACAGTCACCATGCAGGGGGCGGCGTTAGTTCATATCACTGGACAAATGTCAACATCTCCTTGTGCATGTTCATTAGGGCCAGGAGGGAAAATACAAGTGTGGAAATTTTTGTATCGACTCAGGCTTATGCATTCAGGCAACTTTCTGAGCACCTTGACAAACCAAAAACACTAGAAGTGAAAACTTGCAACTTCGCCAATGAAAGTGGAGGGTATTCTTTCCTAGCTGTGTGGCACTGGGTAAGTCGCTTACTCTCTGTCTCTGTTTCCTCATCTATAAAATAGGGATGATAATTTTATCTACCTTGTAGAGTATGTATGAGGATTAAATGAGTCAATACAGATAAAGAACATTGAATAGAGCCTGGTAAGCTTTCACAACCATCATCTGCTGGGTTATTTTTTATTGAAGAATCTTACTGTGTCACTCTCGGTAGAGTGCCGTGGCATCACGGCTCCCAGCAACCTCAAACTCCTGGGCGATTCTCTTGCCTCAGCCTCCCAAGTAGCTGGGACTACAGGCACCCACTACAAAAACCAACTATTTTTGTTGTTGTTGTCATTATTGTTCAGCAGGCCCAGGCTGGGTTTGAACTTGCCAGCCCTGGTGTATGTGGCTGGTGCCCTAACCATTGAGCTACAGGTGCTGAGCCCATCATCAGCTGTTTTGCTAACTCTGAGCACTCTGGGAAGCCCACGGCAATCCAAATGGCTCACAGACAGTGATGCGACTCTGAAACATAGCAGCCCTTGTTCTTTTCTCTTTTTCTCTTTCCTATGTCCTTGCAGCACTTGCTAAATGCCAGTCACTAGGCTAAACTCTTTGCAAAGAATTTATCATGCAAATCTCACTAAACGTTTACAGGATAAATACTACTGTATTATAATTTCCATTTTATAGATGAGAACATTGGAGTTTGGAAAAGTAAATTTGCTTATTAAGCAAAATCTGCAGACTAAGAATGTTTTAGGCATTCTATTTCATATTAACTTTGTCTTAGGTGTTATACTTACCTCAAGACTAATCATGATGCAAATTTTTAAAGCTGAGAGGGCCTTCTCCATGAAGGACATAAGACTTAGAGAAATTAATGACCTTACTCCAGGTCTCCCAGCCAGGCAGTACCAGAACATTTGTCTGCCCCTACAATTTTCTACTTTTTCTCTACATATTATTTTACATAATTAATAGATCTTTTCAAATGTGGAAATATTTCAATTGTGCATTCCTTTCAGGGGATGAGTTTCTCCAGCAAGGAAATCATATACTTAAATGGAAAATTGATTGAAGGGAGAAAAGAAATACTTGGGATAGGTTTTTAAAATTTAATTAAAAATTCAACACAATGGCCTTTTAAGTAAGTAACATCTTAAAAGCTGGCATTAAAGTCATATCTCAGAAGCCACAAATATGATAATAAAAGGTTTACAGTGTCTGTTCTACCAGACATTCTTCAATATCATTTTCTTTTCAGTGTTTATAACTAGCACGGAACTGAGGGAATTAAGAACGGTCTTCTTTTAGCTTTGCTAAGACTTCTGTTTTAAACCTGAATTCCTGAGGGCAGGGAGGAAAAGGGAATTCCCTAACCTCTGCTGTCCACCCCCCTTGTTGCTCTCCACACACGCACACAATTATTCTTCCCAGAATAAAGTCTATTTGTCTTTTTTCATCTATTCTTTCTTACAACATCCACTTCCTCCCCTAAAACCTAAACTTTGGAACTTGGCTCAGTGACATTCTCTCAAGATCAAAGTTAAATGATTAATTTCCGTGAAAACCAAAGTCTCTCTTCCTCTCCCTGAACGCCTGCGTCTCATGCCAGTGAAACACAAAACCTTCCACTCTCCTTTTCTCTCCGAGAAACACCCCATTCCTTCTTATTTCTTCTGGTCTCTGTTCACTTCTATTCATACTACTGCTTTCTTTTTTTTTTCTCAGAGATGTACACAGAAAATTTCAACTTCATTTTCCAGATGTAACTTCTTTTACTGTCTTTCTCCCATGGATAGGCAGGGTCTATGAGACTTGAAGATACGTGGGGAGAAAAGGACCAAGAAGCCAGAGGGTAGAAAGTTGGAAGACAGAGTGAGCAGTGATGAAGTAGAGATGGTAGGAAATTCATACTTAGTGACTTTCTATATGTCTGGTATCACTGTAGGTGTAAGAAATGTATTCTCATTTTACACGTGAAGAACCTCAAGTTCATAGAAATCATTTCAAATTTTCAGGGTCACAGAGCTTGTAAATGGCCCAGTAAAAATACTAATTCTAAGCTGTCTGACTCCAGAGTCCAACATTTGGGCATGATGAGAGGTCAGTGACATGATATGGGGAGGAGTGGGAAAGATACCATCTTCACACATGTGTTGACTAGCTGCCCCTGTCTTTAGGAAGAATTATCCATCTGACCTTAAGGTCCCAAAGCCATGTAGAGTGTGGACAAGGCTTCAACGTCTCTCTTTTCTCCATTATCCCTCCATACACAGTCACATATATGCCCAGACAGCTTCTTGATTGCAGGGGGAAGGAGGAGGTTCTCATTTTGCCCTTAAAGTAAGAGACCCTTTCTGAAATCATTGATGTTTTTCAGGAAACTTTCCACAAAGTTGCTAACTAGAGACTAGAGAGTTATCTGATAAAAGGGGAGTTTATATTTCTCTTTGCCCAAGATGTCACCTGAGAAGTTTTATGCAAGTGAAAATAATTTTCTTCCTCAAGAAACAGAAATAGTAATACACCACATAGTTAGGAAACACCTGCAGAAAGGAAAACTACAGTGGGATTTTCTTTTTCCTATTTGGAAGGAAAATAGAAGAAAATATCAAATTTCTAACACAGGAAATCTCCCCGGAGTCTACCTTCAGTAGGAAAGCTCATTTCATATTTTGCAAGTTTTATGAGAAAAGCATTAGACTCTAATAAGTAGCTATTTTAGTATTATGCCTTGGATGTTAAATTCATTTGTTGAGAATACCATAATACCATGGGATGAAGCCTGCTCCCAATAGGAGTTATGAGCTATCCTAGGGATTATGATATGAAATGTTCATATATATCCATTATTAAAAATGATTCTGCTTTCTGTGGCTACTTTTTTGCCTAGCAGGAAAAAAAAAATACTCTATAGATTCTGTTCAAACACACACTAAATTCAGTAATATCTTGGCTTGGCATAAGGTCCTGACTTGGTAATATGAATCAACAAGTGGTTTTCTTGATATGAGTAGACAGGAATGTAAAGTAACGGAAGGCAGAATTAACATTCGATGAGCACAATCCCCATGTCTGTTTCCATGTAACATTGCAGTGCTATTCCACTCCTGTATGGGGTTCAGCCTTGTGACCTGCTTTGGTCAATGAGATATAAATAAATGTGGTGCAAGCAGAGACCTGAAAAGTACTCGAGTTTCCACTTCTTCCTGTCTTCCACCATAT
This sequence comes from Arctocebus calabarensis, assembly GCA_963573935.1. NCBI lineage: Eukaryota > Metazoa > Chordata > Mammalia > Primates > Lorisidae > Arctocebus > Arctocebus calabarensis. The sequence continues at coordinate 33,158 of CAUYON010009135.1, forward strand.
CCATGAACATGTCTGCATTAGCCTTCTGGAGGGTGAAATGACTCAAGTCACCCCAGTCATCTCAGCCAATCCCTGTGCACAAAAAACAGTCCAACCAAGACCAGAACAATGGTTTGGCTGTCCCCCAAACCAGCAAAGCCTTCTAGCACCCCTCTGAGATGCATGAATAATAAACGTTTATTGTCATGTGGTTTGTAGTGATTTGTTACACAACACTGTTGTGATATTAGATAACTGGTACAAAGCCTACAGTGAGAAAATGGTTTCTGGATTTCAACACATTTGTACGCGGGTGTTACGTGTTATATTAAAACTACAGGAGGGATATGTGTTAAGTAGACTGATGGCCCTATGTGGGCAAGTCACTTTTAAGAAGGAAAAAGAACACTTCTCAGCCTTTTGGCTATGATCAAGTGTTAAGCCGGAAAAGGATTCTCACTTACAAGCTGAGATTATTCCTGGAGCAATCACTCAGGGAAAAGGAATATCTTTCCAAGTAGAAATTGGATCTAGGAATATGAAGCATTGTCAGATGGGTGATATGGCAGGGTCTCTCCCGGGCAGAAAACCAGGAGGATGTTTCTCTAAGGGGCCATTCAGAGTGACATCTGGTGAGAGCTGAAGGACCCAGGAAGTCCTAGGTGATGGCAATAATGATGATGTTGACGATGGTGGCTGATGCTTACTGAGAAGGTTGCTTTTTGTGTCCCAGGTATTGTACTCAGCTCTTGATATATGTGAATATGAATTCATGTAATCTTCATTATATCCTCCCTATAAGGTAGGCATTACTTTCCCCTCATTTTATATTTGAGGAAACTGAAGCCCAGAAATAGTAAGTGACCTGCTGAGGATAAATAACAATTCAAGAGCAGAACTGGTCACCACCAATCTGGTTCTAGAACCTCTGTGCCAAAGGGCTTATGGAATGACTTGGGTTGAGACCAGAACCTTATATGTCATAAGCTAGGTGGCTGATTGCCCTTGCACTCTATTTCTAACCCTACATGGGCGAAAACTTTGTCCTACTATGAGGAGGAGGAGGAGGATGAAGAGAGGAAAAGGGAAAGAGGAGGAGGAAGAGGAGGAAGTGAAGGAGAGGGAGAAGGGGAAGAGAAGGAATAGGAGGAAGAAGTGAAGGAGAAGGAGAAGGGGAAGAGAAGGAGTAGGAGGAGGAGGAAGAGGAGGACGTGAAGGAGAGGGAGAAGGGGGAGAAGGGGAGGAGGAGGAGAAGGAGGAGAAGGAAAAGGAGAAGAGGGAGGAGGGGAGGAGAACAACAACTTGAAATTGGAGTGCAAAGTCAAATGCTTGTAGTTGGGGGTTTACCTCATTCCCACTTTTTTCAGGAGAGTCTCTACTAGTACTTCAAAATATTTCCTTAGAGATTCTGGGCTTAATTTCATTGAAGAGAGTGCCATTTCCGTATGTCTGCATACGCCAGGTACTATTTTAAGCTTTTCACACACATTCTGCATTGAATTCTAACAACAACCCTTAATTGAAGAGATTTTTGTCCTTAGCTGCAAACATAAGCACTATTCAAAACGAGGCTCCTGGAGGGATGGCACGCTGTGACCACTTTCTCTCGTCCACAGAGAGATGATACAGAAACTGAAAGTGGGTGTTTAGAAACTTATAGAAGGTAGAGTAATTTTCTGCTTGTGGAATCCAACAACCTAAAAAAATGAATATATATTTTGTGTGTCTCTGTTTTGTATTTTGTTTTGCTGGTAATTGATATAATGTATTTTACAAAATACTTTCCCTCAAATGGATTAGAAATCTAAGAAATACACCTTGGGAAGCACTATTCTAGATAATGTAATTGAAGCTCAGAAAAACTGAGTAACTTGTCAAAGTCCAATCATTAGAAGGCAGGGTAAGATTCAAACTCAGGTCCTAATTCAATGTCCATCAAATCATTTGTTTTTATTAAAATAAGAGCTAAATTGACTAAAACCATGCCTGCCTACACCTGCTTATTTAAATGACTATATTAAGCTTGTTTGGATGAGTGGGAATCGTGGGCATTTGGTGTTTCTGTTCATGATCAGTCAGACCATCACAAAGTATAGAAATAGAACTTTAACAATCAAAATGAAGCTTGGTAGGGAGGCACCTGTCTTTACTCCTAGCTGCGGTGGAAAGATTACTTGAACCCAGAAGAACAAAGTCAAACTGGGAAGTACAGTGAGTCCTCATCTCTTAAAAAAAAAAAAAAAATCAAAATGGCTTTCGGCTGCAGACACCATCTTCCAGTAATTAGCCAAAATGACAAACACAAAGGGAAAGAGGAGAGACACCCGATACGTGTCCTCTAGGCCTTTTAGAAAACATGGAATTGTTCCTTTGACCACATATATGCGAATCTACAAGAAAGGTGATATTGTAGACATCAAGGAAAGGGGTATGTTCAAAAAGGCCACAAAGATGTTACCATGGCAAAACTAGAAGGGTCTACAATGTTACCCTGCATGCTGTTGGCATTGTCGTAGACAAACAAGTTAAGGACAAGATTCTTGCCAAAAGGATTAATGTTGGTATTGAGCATATTAAGCACTCTAAGAGCCAAGACAGCTTCCTGAAACGTGTGAAGGAAAAGGATCAGATAAAGAAGGAAGCCAAAGAGAAAGGTCCCTAGGTTCAACTGAAGCGCCAGCCTGCTCCACCCAGAGAAGCCCACTTTGTGAGAACCAACGCAAAGGAGCCTGAGCTCCTGGAACCCATTCCCTATGAATTCATGGCACAATAAGCATATAACATAGCACACAGGAGTACCAGTGGACTCATGTTTTTAGGTGCTGGAACCTATTTATTCCCCATGAGCTCATGGCATAATAGATGTACAGCATAGCGCACAGGATAACCAACAGACCCCATGTAACAGTGATATAAGGTGCTGGAACCTATTTCCCATGAATTCAAAAGTCAATCAACACTTTGTCACATTCAACGGCAAGGTGCCTCCCTGAGCTACTGGAACCTCCTCTTCCCTATGAATTCATGGCATGGTAGATAAAAATAATAGCCTACTGCTACTATAAAAATGTTTTTCATTCATTCACTAAAAGTGTGATATTTTTTCCCCCAAAGAAGTATTAAAGCAAATTTTAATGTGTCCTAAAAAAAAAAAATCAAAATAATGCTAAACAATGCTGTCTGTGTGGGAGACACAACCATGGCATAAATGGCTCTAATCCTGGAATGTTATTCACACAGCATCACTTGCTGCTTCTGTGACTCCCTGAGGGAGAGAAATAGGTAATACATAAAATTTTCATTTAAGAAAAATTATCTAACAGATCCTACATCCAGTGAAGCAGTTAATTTTGTGGTTTAAAATTCAAAGAAATTTCTTCCTATCCTTTGTTAAAATAAAATCATGCTGCGATTACAAGGAGCATAGACAGACATGGGCTTCAGAGCAAGACACACTTAGATTTGGGTCCTGCCTTTACCATTTTCTTGCTCTGTAACCTTGACTTCATACTAATCTTTCTGAACTTTTTTCTTTATTTGTAAAATGTGATAGGATTTGGGGATAATTTAATAAGGTAACTCATATAAAGTAGGAGATAATTATATCAGATACCCCCAAACCAGAAACACTTAACCAGCTTGTTTGAGATCCTCTAAAATGCCGTGGCTGTACAATTTCAAAATAATTAACTGAAAGGATTTTGCAAATGTTTAGTTATTTAGCTAGTTGGCTTTATTCAAGAAGGAATAAAACAAACTTGTTTGACTCAATTTGTAAAATTGAATTAGCTGAATGATTTGCTTGTTTTGTTTCCCATTAGAGAGCATCTAATAATTCTGGATTATATTCTGTTTTATCATACACTGAAAACTGGTTTCATTAAATTTATAATTTATTCCCATTTATAGATTATAATCTTATCTCATAAGGATGTTGGGAAAGTCAGATTTGATTATGTAATATATGGTTTCTGGTACATGATTAGCACTGAATAAGTATATTGCCTTATTCTACTTTACTTACAAGTGCTATCATTTTTAGGCCAATGTCACTTCATAGTATTTAGTTATAAACAATGATTAATATTTTTGCAAACTCTTACATTAAGACTTAACAGAATGAAAAAACTTTGGAAGGTGGAACTATGGGTACCAGTGATTTAACGCTGCTATGAATTTTCCCGGAAACCCTATAGTGAAATTTCTCCAATAATAAAATCTCTGTGACAGATTCTTGAGGTCTGTACTGTAGTTTCTAAAGAGGTCCAGAGCCTTTGGCATTTCCTCAGTAACTGGGCCCTGAGTTGTGTCAGACAGTGCCTTTAACCATTCCTGTATTCCTTTCTGAGCAAAAGACAAACCATGCTTCAAGTATAAAGTTGGAGTGCTTCAAAACATCAATTGATTTTCCTTGTAACTTCCCTGGGGATCTGAAGTCCAAAGCCTCTTTCCAGAGCCCATTTTAGGCAATATTGGAAACTATTTCAGAATACCCTACAAGATTAGTTAGAACCCACCTGGAAACATTTGGTAACTTTATTTCTACCATCAGTCTGTCACTTAAGTCAAATCTACAGATTTTTAGTGCCTTCCAGAACACACATATTAACCAGCTCATAGAGTTATTTAAGCATTAAATAAGATTAGGTCTGTAAAATTACTTCCCAAACTATTACTGGTATGCAAAGGCTACAGAATGGTCACATGACTATTACTTCAGAGAACGTCTTTGCTTTTCTGCAGTTCTTTCCTAGTCACAAGAAAGATGCCATAGCCTAATGTTCACATACTCGTATGGCAGTGTTCCAAGCAAGAAGGAAAGGGGGAAGAATTTTTTCCATAATTTTCTTTCTTTTTACAAGCAGGAAAGTCTTTCTGGGAAGCCCCAACCCCAATATATTTCCCTTGTATTTGCATTGGCTAAAACTGGGTCACATGGTCATCCCTAAGGGAGGGTAATGGAATTACCAATCTCAGGCAAACAGAAATAGGCTTACCATGACTGGTTACAAAATGGTCTGATTGAAAGGTCTTGACACCTGGGCTCTAGTTCCAAGAGCCTAGCTCCACTCCTTTGAGCTCCCTTACGTCTTGGCTCCTAGATTGTTTCCATGTAGGTAATTCCATTTTAACACTCCCTGGACATCCTGACTATATATTCTGATTTCCCCTCTCTTTTTTTTTTAGTTATTAAATCATAATTGTGTACATTATGCAATAATGGAGTACAATGTGCTGGTTTTATATACCATTTGAAATATTTTCATCAAACTGGTTAACATAGTCTTTACCACATTTTCTTAGTTACTGTGTTAAGACATTTGTACTCTACACTTAGTAAATTTGACACATACCCTTGTAAAATGCACTGTAGGTGTCCTCCAACTCATTGCCCTCCCTCCACCCATCCTCCCCTCTCCCCTACCCTCCCTCTCCTCTTTCTACTTCTTTGGCTATAGTTGGGTTATAGCTTTCATATGAGAGCTATAAATTGGTTTCAAAGTAGGGCTGAATACATTGGATACTTTTTCTTCCATTCTTGAGATACTTTCCTGAGAAGAGTATGTTCCTGCTCCATCCATGTAAATACGAAAGAGGTAAAGTCTCCATCTTTTTTTAAGGCTGCATAATATTCCATAGTGTACATATACCCCAATTTATTAATCCAAGTGTCCACGGTGGACACTTGGGCTTCTTCTGTGACTTAGCAATTGTGAATTGGGCTGAAGTAAACATTCTGGTGCAAATATCTTTGTTATAAAGTGATTTTTGGTCTTTAGGATATATACCTAGTAGAGAAATTGAAGGATTGAATCGCTGATTTCCCCACTTAAATATGCTTATCATTTCCATGGAGAAAGTATGGCAATCTCAAAAATGTCTTCCAAGTATGCCAAAACTCTACTACGTGAAGTCCTCCACCTTGGGTTCCTCTCTGTACCTCTTATCCATCCAGGGCAACATAGTGTATATAAAATAAAACATTTTTTTCTGACATATTTGAATGCATATTGAAGATTTACCCCTAAACACTTCTATTTATAAGACAGAGAGAGTGGAGGGTGGAGCAAGATGGCAGCCGAGTAACAGCTTCCTTGCGGCTGGGCACGGTGAGACTGGGGAGGGAGGACTTCAGGCATCTCTGCCAGGCAGGATCTGCCCAGAAACTTCCCTTTGGGGACACAGGGAGACAGCGTGAGGCTTTTAGACACCCTGAGGAAGGCTAAAGCGGCGAAGATTGGGCAAGTGGTTGCGTCTGTTCGTTCAGTCTGACCCTGTCGGCGGCTGTGGGTGGGGCAGCAGTGGAACTGCAGGCTGGAAGGGCCTTGCCTGTGAGCCGTTTGGGTTTCTTTTGGACTTGGCACTCGGTTGAACTGCCTTGGGAGAACTTGGGCAGGAGTGCAGGGTTTTTTGAGTGCTGTCTGGGGCCCCAGACTGGGCCACCAAGCCAGATGGAGCTGCCAGTGTTTGGTGGTGGGCTGTGTGGAACCATTGTGGGAGAACTGCCCTGGCAAGCTCCACCCTCAGGGTCGCAAAACAGGCATTGGGCGGGAGCGAGTAATCTAGTGACTGAGCAGCCTAAAGGTGGGGACTGAGACGCCTTGCAGCCTTAGCCCTCAGGGG